>JAYMSV010003324.1:0-10035 GCA_036897745.1 Erodium moschatum | reverse complement strand
TTCATTTTCCTCTGGTTCTTCATGAATGAATATGTAGTACTCATGGAGCTAAGTCTCAGATCTGTCATGGAACGCAAATCAGGTAACACTTCCATTTTTTTTTCATCATCTCTTGGTTTCAATGTCAATGAAAGCATAATAGTTGAAGAGGATTGGTTAAGTTGATCTGATAACAAAATAATTATTTGAAAATAATAATTCAACATTGCTCAGACACTTTGGATCATGAGGAGCTTAGTCCGTGTGAAGGTACCTAAGAGCTCTGTTTCTGTCTAATCGATAATTAATCACATAATTATGTCCTAATAGTGTTATCAACATAACTTACTCGTAGCTTTCAGTTTTCTTCAATTTTGTCAATTGCTATGATTAAGTTTAAAGTTAAATTTGAATTTATGATTTACATGATTAACTTAATCTTGTTACACTAAGCTGGCTTCCTGCCCGGCTTGTTAAGTGTTATACATACATATATGTATTTTAGATAGATATTCAAATGAGTAAAAGACTAATTGCATATTAGTACCTAATGTCTATTGTGTTAACTGAAGGAGAAATATACATCACTATCCCTAACTAAGGAAAATAGATCCAGGAATGAATCAACTATTGTGTTTTCTTTATGAATTCATCATTTTTTATTCCAACCCTTCTATACACCGGCCATCTTAACACGTTTGTTATCCTCACAGGAGCAGTTGAGGGTCAATACGGAATGGTCGGGAGACAAAAAAAAACAAAAATCAGTGAGTCCTCGGTACCTTATTCACCTTTACTTGCACAACTTATTTGATCAATTATTTTTATCGGTTCAAGTTCTTGTTGTCCTTCGAGTGAGTGGCCATGTTTTATATAAATCATGTACCTAATGATAATGAATTATGTTCTCTGCCTATTCTCTTCATTGTATAAATTGTTTGGTACATTTATGGGATTTGTAATTAATGACTAGGTTCTAGGATTTGTGTTCGGTTAATCCGGTTATGGAGTAGAAATTGAATCACGCCAGTTTATTTCTACTAATTCATTTGATTTTTGGTGTGAACCTTTGTTCATCCTTTTGGTACAAGGTTCACCATAAGTGTATTTTTTTTGTGAAGTCATGGCTCCCAAAGTCAAGGGAAAAGGAAAACAACACCAGGGGAGCAGAAGCCAGGCTGACGGCGACAGTAAGTGCTATTTCATTACATATGTTTTCTTCCCTCCTCTTCACATACCGCTGTCTATCCATAAATGATGGTTGCTTGCAGATGATTATATTTACCTTCCAAGTGCTGATTCCGTGCTTCATGAGTGTCCTCGTGACCGCAATATCGAGCGTGTTGTCTTGTTGAATCACAACATTAGTCTTCCATTCGTTATACGTTGATTCTCCAAGTCGCTGGACCCCGAGTTTGAGGTATTATACAGAGTCATTCGAACAAATTGGTTTCGGTCGTTGCCTTTAGTCACTCTGGTTTTGTTACCACGTTATTTATCCCACCAACCTATTGCCAATTGTTGCAGCATGTGAACTTAAACCTTTATGTTTTTCATTTGATTATTCGGTTGACATTGCTGTTTTTTTGCACAGTGACGTGGTACTGATGATTTTGACCCTCCATTCTCATGCATCGTTAAGGTTGGGAATCACAAATTTAAGTTGTTCCTTGTCCAAAAACCGGATGCAGCATTTGGGAATAAAGATTTTTGTGATCTTTCTACCTTGATTGGGCACAACGATATAATGAATCCAAGTCCACATGATTTCACGGACTCAACCAAGGAATCTGTGAGTTAACTTTATTTTCATATCTGTATTTTTTATGATTAAATTATTAACTGAGTTTTATAGGCCTGAGTGATGGTACTTATTTGCCCATTCCCCCCCTCTTTTAAGTCTTCTCGGTAGGCTTGTATATAGGCATCTTGCACACCAATATATTAGTAGGCAATATCCGCATTATCAAGATCTAATATCCGACCTAAGAGATTTGAGTTCGAATTGGATTAACCTTTGGTGGGAAGAAAATACACCCCTTACCCCTGCTTATTTAGAAGCCAGACGCTATTTCCAACTTACATTTGGAGAGGCCACATATCAGGATGACGGGAGCTCTTTCCTTTACTTCACGAGGAACGTGTATGGGCATGTCAACATGCATAATGCTGATCCCAATAACACGGAGGAAGATATTACAATGTTTCAAGTAAGTTCGTTAGCATTTTCTTAATATATAAGTGTGTATCAAGTAAATTCAGTAACATTCTTCTACAATTTCTTTTACAGCAAAATCCTCGATGACCATAGCAGAGGAGATCCTGTCAAAGTTATGGCCCATATTCATGTGGGAGATGCATGTAATTTTCACAACTCGGGGTTGCTACGTACCTTTGTAAAGCGCGGGTGGGTTAAGTGGTGTGGTTTCGGTGCGGCAGGGTATTGTTGGAAGATAGTGGGTTCTTGTGATGTGGTTGTATCTCCTGTGATGCGGGTGGGTTAAGTGGTGTGGTGGTTTCGGTGCGGCAGGGTGTTGTTGGAAGATAGTGGGTTCTTGTGATGTGGCTTTATTTCCTATGACTTCTGAGGTTTTAATTCTAGAATCTTTGTTTTTTTGTTCATTTGTGGAATTAATCTTTGCCTTTTAGGTGCTTGATTTCAAAAGTGAATGTTGAGATTCAAGTATGGATTATTCGAGTACCAACCTTTTCTTGGATGTAAAGTCTCCCTCTTTACAAATTGAAGTTACGTAGGTAAATTAATTGGATTACTGATTATTACTCGTTATTTGATGAATGCTAATCACAATCTAGTTAAGAAATAGCCTCCACTGATAGAGCTTTCGAGAATCAATGTTGGATTAATCGGATTTTTATTTTCTACTTTCTTTCTTTTTTTACTAAAAAGTGCGAAGGATTTTATTAATCAAACTGAACTATACATTGGTGTGCGTTTGACCACGAAAGAACGGGCCTCTCGAGCTAACCAGTGGGCAATCCTATTCGTAGTTCTTTTTATAAATTGGAGAGATATTCTCTCGTTTTGAGCTAGGAGGAGACGGATGTCTCTGATGATAGTACCGACAGGGGAGGTTGGGACAATACCATTTTTGATCATGTTGAGGAGAACTTGCGCATCAAAACAGATAACAATCGGGGCATTTCTCATGGTTGATGTATTTTGTAGAGCTGTCGCGATGGCGCAGGCCTCAATGAGGATGGACCACAGTCCTCACCATGCAACTTGTGTCTGGTTCTGTCTGTTCTGCTGTCGATCACGAGCAAGGGTCCTGTAACCTTCTTTAGTCGAGTATATTCCTGCTTTGTCCGCGGCCCAATACCACTCATCCTTATTTCGAGATTCTTATATTGGGACTTGGATAATATTCGTCGTATCTGGTTCCTGGAACAGTTGGTGGATAAGATTGGTGTCCCACTGTCTAGTTCCAAGTACCATCAGACCCTCCACCGAAGCCTCCATCACAGTAGGGCCCGGAGCTATAATTTCCGCCTCATCTTCTGTAAGCCATGGTGTCCCTGCAATCATAGTATCTCAGCCATCTCCAATAGCAATACGGAGGCCGGTCCTAAGCAGTGATTGAGTAGAGAAAATACTTGCACATGTGAAGCTCGGAGTCCGCCCTATAGTGGCTTGGAGGAAATCCGTATTGGGAAAGTATCTGCGTTTAGCATTCTGGCCACCACCGATTCCGGGCAGTGAATTAAACCCCAAGCCTGTTTACCTAGAAGTGCAGTGTTAACATCCTGAAGGTGACGAAAAGCCATCCCACCTAGCTACTTTGACCCCATGAAGTCGTCCTCCTTATTGTGCCTTCAGGAGGAGATTAGATAAGCCTTCCTTACACATTAGAAATAAGTATGGGGACAGAGGGTTTCCCTGCCGAATTCTTCTAGATGGGGTAAATTTGGGAGTTTCCCTCCCCCCATATGAGACCGTGTAGGCAACGGACTTGACACAACATGATACCAACTCGATCCAAGCCTCGGAGAATCCCATGCGTCTCATTATGGTTAGGAGATAATTCCACTCAACCCTATCGTAAGCCTTGCTAATATCAAGTTTTAGAGCCATAAACCATAGTTCCCTTGTCGTTTATTCTTTAGGAAATGAATTACCTCGAAGGAGATGAGGCGTTGTCCTGGATACACAGACCCGGGATGAAGGCTCCTTGGAATTATGATATACCGTCTGTAGCAGAGGCCGAAGCCTGTTAGCCAGTACTTTCGATAGAACACGGAAAATAACGTTACACAGAGCTATTGGGCGCAGGTCCGTGACAACATCATGATCATGCTTCTTTGGGATAAGCACTATATTAGTGCTATTAAGAGTCGTGTCAAAACCTTTGTTCTGGATTACTTCCTGGATAAATCGGATAACTTCCTCAGATACTAGTGGGCAATAGTATTGATAGAATCTGGGATTCAGACCATCCGGTCCAGGGGACTTATCGAGTCCCATTTGAAATACTGCATCCCGGATTTCTGTTGTAGTGCCGGTTTCCATTAGACTCTGGTTCATACTATCTATAATAGTGGGGGAGATATTGATAGGGAAGTTATGCATTAACGGGTGACTAGTTGTGAAAATTTGCTCAAAATAGTCCACAATGAGGTCCTTCATTCCCGTATCCCATGTGACCAACTGACATGCCGTATCCTTGAGGGCTACTACTGCATTAATTCGTCTACGATATGATGTTGCGGCCTGGTAGAACTTAGTATTTCACCTCCCGGAAATGATGTCCATATGGCACCATGTTATTACAATTTTGCCCTTACTTGTGTGAGAAGAGAGGAAAGTGGCGTGAATTGTGGTGGAATTGGGGTGATGATGTGGCATATTGATGAATGTTGGATCATATGTGTGTGGGGCTAGGATGAGTTCACATGATTATTGGGATTTCTCCTCCAAAAGTAATAACCAAGAAATCACAAAAATAATAACGAAGAAATCATAAAAGTAATGAGCTACAATAAAAACAAAGTAATATGTTTATATTTTAAAAGTAATGAGTTGGAGTTTACTGGAAATGCAACAAAAGGCAAGTTCTTGTTTTTCCCCGCAATTATCAAAGAATAGGACTATAACAAGGAAAAGTGAATGTCCGGGATAATTTTTGTACAAAAATGACGATTTTACTATTACAATTTATATTTTAAAAGCAATAACCAAGAAATCCAAACTTTCAAATCACTTAATTATCATACCCAATTTTAATTTTCACGCAAGGCTAGAACTAGAAGTCAAATATTTTTGTTAAAAGTCTAAATCACCCTTCTCTAATCACTGTATTTTCAAAATATGCTATTCAAATAATTTGTTTTAAATTATTTATTAATTATAATTTTTTGAGTAACCTTGGTTAATTTTTAAATAACAGAAGAGGCATGATTGTATAGCAGAAGAAGTGGTGTACGTAGCAATGGGCCGTGTTAGAGTTTATTCATTCTAGATGAAAACTGGGATAAACTCCCAAGAAAATGAATACGAAACCTAGAGGATATCCTATCGGGGCATACCGGATACGAGCATGGCCAAGGACACTTTCATGAGGACTAAGGGAAATTTGAAGCATACCGGATACGAGCATGGCCAAGGACACTTTCATGAGGACTCAGGGAAATTTGAAACGTTTCGTCTCCTCGATTTGAGTAAGAAGAAAAAACATATACTTGGGAAATATTAAACGGTAGCCATTGGAGCATCTCCTCAATTTGAGGTTGAGGGAGAAGAAAAGTACCGTCGAAGAAAAAACATGCATTCATATTATAATTAATAGCGTATTTGTACCCTTAATAGCGTTGTTGTAACTCAAAGATGTCATATCATATTATTCTTATGATTAAACAAATACATCATATCATGTTTTGTAAGCTCCATATAAAAAAGACGCTCAATACATGCATCTCTCATTTAGTTAGCTTACGAGTTTCGAGCTACTAAGGACATAATGTCATCCCTTCTCCTTCATGTGTTCTTACTTCTTAGAGCAATTGGAAGCGACCTAAAATCAGAGATTCAAAGTTAAAAGACATCGTTCTCCAACGACATCTCCATGTTGTTTATGCACAAGAAAATGATATGTAATGTCTTCTTTTTATCAATAAGAATTCGGGGAAATCCTATTGTGGTGTAGTCTACCCTTCACCAACCGAAACATACTTACTCACTAAACATACTTACTCACTAGGGTTCCAACCTGTGACCTCAAGGAGGTGACTAATGATCTGGTACAAGAGTGCTTCTCACATTTACTTCTTAGCAACATTAACTCTAAAATTTTCTCATACATCCATACCAAAAATTTCGTATTTTGGGCAACAAGTGAAAAATGCAACCCTGCTGCAAGAATCGAGGAAGCGTGAACAAAATATACAGCAGCAAGTGGTATGATTTTAGATACTTACTATGAAATTAGAGTAAAGTGAGAAGCATGAAGAGTCGCCAATTGATAGTATAGTAATTAGTAAATAGTTTAGAAGTTGAAAACTGATGCCAAAGACAAGCTAGAAAAGAGAGTGAATTGCATCAAGACCATGTGACCGTGAGTATTATACAAACACGTCAAATTCATATATTGTACCTCTAATGGTTTTCAAATAATAATAATATTTCGAAAAATAGAAAGATGCAAATTAATAATTGATCAGACCTATAAAAATTTGTTAAGGGGGTTCCAATTCACTGAAAGTGTCGGAACCATTTATATTTGCTCGTGTAGTTGAATAGAAAATTAAAAAATGAAGCCAGAAACCTCCCTGTGAAGTAGTTACCAGCGGCGATTACCTAAGAGCAACAACACATAATCATAATATTGCAATGGAAACTAATCATTCATTACTACAAAGAATTCATGAATGGAAAGTAAATTGCAGCATGATCTATTTGGTGGGAACACTTCTGGTGATGACCCTAGCTGTCTTTGGTCGGGTCGTACACGCCCCCAACATCAACCACTGCGTTAAACTCATCTCAATATTAAATGCAGAGGGAAATCATTAATCAATATAATTTTTTTATATTTTGTGTAAAATGTTTTAAGGGAAATCATTAACCATCGTGCGTAAAATGTTACCTCTATAGACTCTTTTTAAGGTTCAAATGCTTGTGTAGCCTGTGAATATAGATTGAACGCGTGCCAATAATATTATAATGTCAATAAAATTGCTATATTATATGAGATAAATCAATATATGATTCACAAAGACTCAAAGCATGTAAATATGGGGAAAAACATCGCAAACAAATTAACTTTCCCTGATCTCAAACACACTATCTCAAGAGAAAAACATGATATATCAAGCCCAAGGTTGGTCAAGTCTCGAATACATATCTTGAGAGTACCAAGTCAAAATAACAAAACTTTAGAAACATGTCCAAATCTGCACTGAATTCTTTTCTTTTCTATGAAGTCAAGTCCTTCAAGGACATTTGGAATGTATTTTGCACGTACAAGCAGTATAAGGAGAAAGAAAAGTAGCAAAACAATTAAATGAAGCAATAAGAAGCGCACATAACTTTCGACTCCAAAATTAGTTTGAACTACAACATTGTTAGGATACACAAACCCATTAATAGGCTTGTATGTTAGAGAAAGGGCATACTCTCTAGATAATCCTCCTGACCTGAGTATTCTAATCTTTGCAATAATATCTTGATTTCAGCCTTGTTTGTTCTTGTGTAGGAACAAAACACCAATAAGAGAGGAAGAAGGGTAAATAAAACACACTACACAAAACCAAATAGAAAAAGGGAGAGCACCACGCAAACAAAAACCACAAATTAATCTTGATAACACAGATTAGGGGGGAACAGGGATTTCAAATACGATTTACAATTTCAGAGCATCGAAGAGAACATGATGGGCTGGAAGGAAAAAGTCACAAGACTGCCCCATAAGAACCGTTAGTCATAAGTTTTTTATGAAACAATTACAATATTAACAACAATAATCAAGACATATGTAATGACGAACCTATCCCAAATCACAAATCGGTAAACATGAGTTCAAGATAGAGCATAATCATTTGACATGATATAATTCAAGAAGAAAATCAAATTAACAGGTGTAGATACATTTTCAAGAGATTTGACGTAGAATTAACAGGGCAGTAGTAAATCAAGGATCTAAATAGAGGGCAGGAGAATACAGAAAAATAGAGAGGTGTATGGGTTTTTGTGAAGACAGCACATGTAATGCAACAACAAAAAAGCATCAGAAAATGGGATTTGGAACCATAAATGATCATTCATGAGGAAACACCAACACTAAAAGCATCACTCTGAGAATGAGTGCTAACTATCAGAAGGTACTTGGAAAGTTCTTGAGGAACCATACCAGATCCCAATTCTCTCTCAGCTCTTGATACTATTCCATGTACTCTCTACCAAAATGCTCATGCTCCTGACATGCCAACAAATCAAAATGGTATCAGTACAAATTTTACAATCCCCAATCAGTGATTCCACCAAGATTCTAGACCATGAGCTCGATATCAAAACTGAGGGTTACAAAAATAAGATCAGAAAGGCGATTTTAGGGCTTTTAAAGGGGACGTCCAAATCGAATGCAAAAACCCTAACAACATTTACCTCAAAATCGCAAGGATGTTGCTTGCTGAGGCGTCGAGCTAGGGTTTGCAGAGGTGGTGGCGGCGCATCGGAATCGGTCGATTGGGAGGGCGTTCCGGCTCCGGTGATGCTCGTCAGTGCTGTGAGGAGGCAGGGGGGTGGTGACTCCGGAGTCTCTCCTCGCTCAATCGCCGGCGTGATGCGTCGCCAACGGATCGAGATTGAGATGGAACTTGAAGATGAAGGATTGAGGGAGTGAACTGAAGCTAGTAAGTGGAGCTGAAGCAAGTGTCGAATGGAGAGCTATAGATGGGTCATTCAACCAAACAATTTACGAGGGTAAAATCGACTTTTAACATGTCTCACTTAACGTCAATTTCATATTACAAACAGAAAAGACAAAAGGTTGGGTCAACGTTACTACATGACGGTTTATGTTTGCTTGGGTTAGGACTTAGCAATTAACGAAAGGTTGGGGTGTGGACATGGAGAAACCCCAATTATTTTCAACCAGGTATTGAAAGGAAAAGTATTTTATTTTCGCCTCAAAGTTTAAAATAATTTTAAGGGGTAATTCCTCGGGACTACTCACACAAATTGGTCACGGATTTTTATACTACTGCAGAATGATTCATTACTGACCCATCTATTTAACGGTATTGAATACAATTTTATCGCTAATGATCATTATTGACGTTCGGGTTCGTCGGTGATGATTTGTTTTATTTCATTACAGCAAAATTGCAGGGCTTCAAGAATTAGTCGATGATGAATTTCATCACCGACTAAAAGTAACGGTTGGTAATGAATGTTCAACACCGACCAACATATTTGGTCGGTAAAGCAATTTATCACCGGCAAACCTAGTCGGTCGGTAATGAAATACTCACCAACCAACATAATTGGTCAGTAATGGAATTTCATCATTGACATAATAGGTTTGTCGGTGATGAATTACTTTCGATTCATTACTGACCAAACCATAACGTCGGTGATGAAATTCCATTACCGGCGTTGTTTAACATTCCGTCGATTAAGTTAAACAAAAAATTCGAAGAAAAAAATACAAGTTGTGCACCCAAACATGCAATTCAAAGCATAGATTCAAGCAACCGTTTATATTCGTCCAAACCAGTAATTGAAACTGCAAATTATATATAAATTGTTCAATGAAACCAACAATTAACTATCTGAACATGAAGTAGTCAAAATCACATAAAGCATAAGGTGAACTAACTATAGTCGACGCGGATCAAAAAACCAGGGGCCCTGCCTTTTGATAATTTTCGTGAGGAAGGCGAGTTGGGTCACATATCTTCTAGGCGTTTCTTGTCTTGTTTCCTTTCCTCGCTAGTGTGGTTATCAGCTCATGTTGCTCCTTGACACGACTGTTTAGTTTCTCCACCTTCTGAAAGGATTTGAAGGATGCAGTGTTAGATGAACCGCCAACATCCCTAACC
>JAYMSV010003323.1:0-10036 GCA_036897745.1 Erodium moschatum | reverse complement strand
GGCGGGTCCTGAACCTGATCCCGCTCCTCAAGGAAGAGGAATCGAACGATCTTCTCGCTAGGGTTTCGCCGTCTAAGAACGATTCGTGCGAAGAAATGCTCCACGGGCTGATTCTCTCCGCGATCCACAACCATCCCAACGTCGCCTTCGTCAAGGCGTTCGTGGCGAAGCTTCTGAGGGACTTCTCATCGAAGGAATCGGCGAGGAGGGTTTTGGAAAGGGCCTTCGAGACGAGCTTGAAGGTCGTGAAGGAATCGCTGGAGGAGTATTCGAGCCCCGATTTCAGAGGCGACCATAACGAGACGGAGGCGATACAGAGGTTGAATCTCCACACGGCCCTGACGAATGGGAAACATCTGCTCTGGTTGATTGAGAGGATGATTGAGCTGAGGGTGGCTGATTCTGCAGTCAAGGAGTGGAGTGATCAGCCATCTTTCACTGCGGATTTGCAAAGGGCTTTTCGTGATGATGCATGGAGGAACATCGTCCCGGGGCTCCCGGCTGTCGTGCTCCGGTGCACCTCCAAGCTTGCCAATGCAGTGGCTGCTGGTACCATTTTGGCTGCTAGACAGGTATGCTTCAATTTTGTTCCTAAATGACTTATCTTTTATGCTGCAATGTTGGAGATATGAACATCATGCATAAAATTGCTGAACAAATTTGAGATAGCTTGTTGATGTTTATATATTAGGATTTAGATGGAACTTGGGCAATGTGGATGGTGGAATCAATACTAATATGTCATGTTACTTTGAAATGCTGATTTGAGTTCATTCTTAAAGATGGAACTGTAGTTCGGTTCTAGTATCTATGAAAATCTATTTTATGATTACCTAGTTGGTATTTGCTGCTTCCTTGATGTTTGGATATTAGGATTTAGGTGGAACTTGGACCACGGGGGTGTTGGAATCAATACTGATATGTTGGGTTATTTTGAAACACAGATTCGTGTGTTCACACTCCAATATGGAGTTGTAGTTCGATTCTAGTTTCCTATGAAAATCTATCTTAGGATTGCCAAATTGGTATTTGTTGTTTCCGCGTTCCGTGGGCTGCATTTGCTTTGTTGGCACTGCAGCCAAAGAACGGTTGATTCCGGTTATATTGTTGCATAGAAACTGCAGTTTTGCATTGGAAGTAAAGAATGCTAGAATGTTATCTAGGAAAGTGCGATGGATAACATCTATTATTTGAATGGTAGTGAATTTGTTTCCAATATTCTTCTCTCTTTTCAAACTCAAATATGAGAGATCGAGTATATAGCTAAGATTGCTTTTGAAACTATGGATTGCTATTGACTAGATTAGTGCCTGAAAAGTAACTTTTGTTCTTCTTTCTTTTTATTTATATTGATGACATGGGTGAAGAAACTATTCTATATTAGTGTCTATTTGGTCACACTGGTCTGCTAACTTATTTGGATATCTGTTGGGGGCTTTCAAGCTGATGAGTTTTATTTAGAGAGCAATAAAACCTTAATATGAAAGCTTATTTGGATAGATATCCGATATGAAAACTTCGGACCAATCAAACAATCTGTTGAGATGTTTTCAAACTTCCAAGGCCGGAACTTTCCTATGTAAAATTAGGTTTCTAAACTTGAGTTTACATATGGTTTTTAGTTCTACTGTCTGATTTCATTTAGCCTTTGAAAGTTACCGTGTGGCACCGTGGTGTCTGGCAGTGATTTAGCCTTTTATTCGCATCAGGAAATGTAGTTTTTAACCATAACACTACTGTTCCCATAATGAGTTTAGAGCAGATATCTGTGTATATTTGAGTGGATAAATTGCACATAACTACCTTATGAATTGTCCACAAACTATGAATTTTGACAAACACATAACCTCATAGTAAAATTTTGCTGACACGTAGCTACCCTTATGAATTTTTTCATGTCTCCGTCCAATATATTTATGCAAATAAATTTGTAAGGGTGTTCGGAAAATTGCATATGGTTATGTGTGTGGAAATCTACAATGAGGTCATGTGTTCATGGGCCATTCATAAACATAGTCATGTGTGTGACTTGGTAGGAACAAATTTGTTTTTTTTTTATCATCCGAACTAAAAACCCGATTGTTACTTTTCCTTATTTCAGGTAAGAATGAAACTGGTGAAGGACTGGCTTCCCGTTCTGATTGTGTGCAAAGAAAATGTATCCCCAATGCTTTCGAGCCATAAATCTCTCTACCTGGAGCTGGAGGAGACGTTCTTGAGAATCATCTCCACACTTCCTATGTCTGATTCAGAGAAGTTGTTGCAGCAGTGCCTCAGTTTCTCGACTCGAAATGTTGATGATTGTCCTCATTTGGTGATGGCGTTCAACACTTGGTTCCGCCGGGCGACCCGGCCGGCAGAAAATGAGGTCCTTAGCCCAAAGTAGTGGTGTTTATGTTGTGTCCCTTTTGCTGAGGTCTAGGGCTTTTGTACATATCTACGGGTGTTTGTGAAGCACGTCTTGCTGTATATATACCACAGATGGTTTGTTCAAAGATTTTGAATTTGGTCCAATTTGAAATAAGAGTTGTACCTTTCACTTTATATCTCAATAAGGTTTTCTGTTTTTGGATGTAAGTCTAGAATTAGAGGTTTGAAAACAAAGGATAATTACAAAAAAAAATTATTATGTATTAATACCTAAGAGTACTAAAGGTAACTAACACTTACATTTTATAAGTTCTCTTCTTTGATAATTATAAGACCAACCACGGTGGGTCTTTTGTTTGTCGAATATGGGCGTCGAATCGATAATTTTTTGGGAAAAAGCCCAAAAAGCCATGATTCTTGGGTTTAGACTGCGATGTCCATCTAAGGATTCGTTGACCGTCTATTCGGGTCTAATAACCGATTCTACTATCGAATGGGGGTGTCGAATCGACAACTTTTTGGATAAAAAGTCCAAAAAGTCACGATTCTTGGGTTTAAACCGTAAGACTCGTCTAGGGATTCGTCGACCGTCTATTCGGATCTAATGACCGACTCTCCTATGCACCACGTGATATCAAATGATTTAATAATACATTAAACGATACGTAGGCCCACGAACCGACTTGATTAGGCCATATTTTTCCTAATTTTTGTCTAATTAAACCACGGCTATGGATGGTCTAAAGAAATATCATGATTTCATCTTTTTACTATAATGTGTGCAAAATATATCAAACACAAGTTCATGCTACTTTTTTACTACATAAAAAAACTACACATTGTCAAAAAAATTTATGTGAGAATACTTTTTTACTATTATCTCATAAATCAAAATTTCTTCTAAAATGTAAAAAAATAAAATTGAATAAATAAATAAATATTTTTCTCCCACTTTCCTAGTCACCAAACAGACACAAGTAAATTGGAGCAAATAGGGCAGAAGAATTCATACGAGCTGCCGAGCCCGAAGCTTTTCCAGGCGTAGCTCTGTGACAGAGGTCTCATTTCGACGAGGTATTTGGATCTTATTTGTCTTCTGCTATTTCATTTTTTCTCGACCTAGGCAAGTTTCTCTCTTCACTGAGAAAATCGATCCATTTTTCTTATCTTAGCTCGATTCGCTCTGTTTTTGGCGTGTTATGGTCACGAATATGTACTACGAGTCTACGAGAATGAACTATAGCATTATATGTCTTTTAACCTGGCTTATGATTGTATAGTGTATTGTTATGCAAACAGTTGATTTTAGGGAATATAAATAGTGGGACAAAATTCGAATCCTGGCCTGTTTGGTTGGTGAGAAAATGAGAGCAAGTGAAAGGAAAATGAGTTTTGTTGCTCCTGTATCAGCAATGTGGTGCTTCTGCCTCAATGCTTTTGTTTGTGAATAAGAAAAAATAAGAACAATTGAAGGTTTTGGATTTTCCTTTAAAGTGGGTATATAATTGCTTGCTCTGCATTAGCTTTGTTGTTTTGATTTCATTTTTGAGTGATATATGGGTTTAGCTTTGGTTGATTGTTTTGATGAGCTTCACGTGCCTTTCAAGGTTAACTAGAAAATGACTCAAATAATATAAGGGGATAATTGCGAAAACTTGTGGTGGACTATGCACGTTTTGCAAATACTATCGGTGATTTTGACTATTTTCCGTTTTGCAAATCCACTAACTAGGCTATTTTACTTATTTTGCAAAAAGTTGAAAGTAACCACACAAAAGTGTATACATAAGGGTTCCAAATTGCAAAACATGTATACATGAGAGTTACAAATTGCAGAACACTTATAATGTAAAGGGAAAAATTAATAATAATTCGTTGATACTATTTGCAAAACGTGCATGGTTCTTCGCAAGTTTTTGCTACTATTCCTAATATAAATTAACACCTCTGAATTTATTCTTGGAAAGATGATATGCCTTAGCACTTACATTGCTTTGCATTGAAATTCTTAGACAAGGTTTTGGGAAGCAACACCATGAACTTCGCAGCATCTTTGGGGAGAAGATTGAACATCAAAGAGCTAGTTACCAGTGTTCCCGTATACAACAGTGCTAGCGGTACCCATTTCAACTTAGGAAAAATCTCACTCGTCTGTCATTACATATGCATCATTCTCAACCAACTACCCCTAATTTTAAAAAGTTTTTGACAACCTCGTAAAGTTCTTTTAGTCTCGTTTTACCCTAGTTCCATCAACTATGGGTGTGAAATTATGAAAGTAGTAGTACCCTCATGAAACAAAACGAAAAAAAAAAAACAATAAATGGAGACTATAAAAACTTAGGGGTTGTCGAAAAATTTATAAACTTAGGGGTAGTTGGTTGAGAGAATGGGGGTAGCTGAGTGAGATTATCCCTTCAACTTACTACCATTTTTCAAATGTGATAAGTTAGCTATATTGTTTCTTTTGGTATCGCGATTCAGATGTTTCTGGAGGAGGTTTAGCTTTGATGTTCAGGCGTTGGGCTACGAAAAAAGCCCGAGGATCCTCAAAGAATGGCAGGGACTCACTACCCAAGAATCTTGGTGTAAAAAAATTTGGCGGAGAGGTAAAAAAAGTGCATCTGAGTTTGCATCTTGGTTTGTGCTTTGTTTTGCTTGGTGTTGAGATTGTTTTCTTTCTTTCTTTTTTTCACAGAGAGTGATACCTGGAAACATCATCGTTCGCCAAAGAGGAACTCGTTTCCATCCTGGAAACTATGTAGGGCTTGGGAAGGATCACACCCTTTATGCTCTGAAAGAAGGCAATATACAATTCGAGCGCAATAAAATCACTGGACGGAAGTTTGTGCATATTGTGCCTAAGGAAGGACATGTGGTTCACCCAATCTACTCGAGTACTCCTCTACCATAGATTTTGATTTGTTCGAACATCTATTTCTCTTTATAGAAAGATTTAAAAGTTCAGTAAGCTGAAGTTCTTGAAAGTTGAAACTGATATCGGATTTGCTATAGCTTCTATGGCCTTTTGCTTGTAACTGAAGCTACTCTGTTGAGGCCATGAAAGAATTTGGCACAATGTTGGTTTGGCTTTGCTTGTTTAATAAAGCTTTAATGTCTTTTAGGGTCGTGAATTGCATTTAGGGATAATCTCACATATGTACATTAAACTTGTCACATTTTTCGCTTAACTATACCGACTTCTAAATTTTCGCACTAAAACTATTCTCAACTTCCATTTGTTTTTTCACTATACTTTATTTTGGTAATAAATGAACTGAAACAAAAGTATTCTTGTACCGTCCGTTTCTTTTATTTATTACCTTAAAAGAAAGTTATTACAATTTAATTTCTCGATGGGAACCTTGTAGTAGAATGGAAAATCAGGTCAGGAATCGTTGTTGGAAGGGTATTTTTGTCATTTATTACCCAAATAGAGTGAAGTGAGAAAATGTGTACGTTTGTGAGGTCGGGTGATCGTTGCACATGAATTTTCTTCTGCATAGCAAAAACTGAAATAATATCACAAAGGTACACTAATCTCGTCAAATTTCTCGTTTAACATCGACTTCTACATTTTCTCATCCAACTACACTAAACTTCCAAGTGAATGAAAAGAATACATTTCATTAATTTTCAAAAATATGCCTCGTCATTTCTCAATTCCCCTATATTTTTTCCCTACAAGTTCTGAATATATACACTAAAAATTCAAACTTAGCAACTGTACTGCACATTACAGATGGTGAGGAGCTGATTCACTCTGAGAATGGCCAACAGAGTCTTCACTTCCTGAATAGCTCGACTCTGTTGCTATTATCGAACAATCCGATGACTGAGAAACATCAAGAACTTCACCATTGGCTTCTTGAGAATCTGAGAGAGAGCTCTCCTGGACACGAGATTCGAATTTCAGGCGCCGATGCACAGCATGCTTAACCTTCTCCTCAAACTCTTCATCGCTGCAAGGTAACATAGAGCGCAGTTTAAAGGTAACCCGATTCTCCACCATGATCTTATGCCTAGGAATTATTCGTCCTTCAAGAGAATAGCTGAAGAACCTGCTTACAGTTCGTTCATGACAGTCAACATCAACAATACAGAAATATTAAAAGCGAGATAAGGTAAATCTTGAGAGAGATCGAAAAAAGGTTTTTTTATTGGATTGTCCATGAACAGAGAACTGCTTTTTGTTTGTAAACTTGTACAAGGTTGGACTTCCGTTAGCTTTTAAACAATGAGTATTTTTCCACCTAACCCTTTAAAAAATAACAATTTTTTTGAGCGTTCGAAAAATAACAATTTTGTCATAAGTAATTAAAATAAGCGGCAATTGCAAAAAAATTGCAAAAAACTACCATGAGGGGTATTTTTTGCAATTATCCCTTACAATAATAATTATTTTAAAAGTAGAAATTAAAATAAATAATGATGAATAACTAAAATATTTATTTATTTTTCATTTCAAGGACAATTCTGTCATTTTGAATAAAATAGATGGTTAAAATAAAAACTATTTTTCATTTCAAAGGCAATTTTGCCATTTCCGTAAGTGTATAGTGTTTCAAACAAAGGGTAGTCTAAAGTTCATATTTTTTCACAGGGTAGTTTTCCGTTCGTGGACAATTCATAAAGGCAGTTTTAAGAAATTCCCCCCGAAAGGAAAGGCTCAGTATATGCCTAGGATATGGTCACTTCTCAACTAATTATGTTGAAGCAGTCATGTGAAGTTTTTGTTTTAACCTTGGAAACTCAATGATGTCAAGCAAGGGCCGGACCATAGTTTTGCGCAAGTAAATGTACTTGGGTCGTATAACATCTAAATTGTACCGCAACAGCATGGGAAAATCGGCGATCATCTCACCCAATTGCCAAACTCGTATTCCAAGTGACAGATAATATTTCATATGAACCTCGAGCTTTTGCGATATGCTGCATCCTAAAAGCTCGGGCCCAAGAGCTATTACCTTTGCAATTTTTGTCTGTGACACACCTGCTCTAGTCATCAAGAATATGACCTGTATGATATATTGAACTTATGCATGTCAGTGATAAAATAAAACAATAATAAATCTTTGGGGTAATTGCAAAAAAGGAGCTCAACCGATATTGTTTTTTTGAGAAAAAGTCCATTGGAGTGAATTGATACGATTTAAAGTATATGGTAGTGAATTGATAATGATGCAAACTATAGGGAAGTGAACCAGTAATGATGCAAACTACAGAGTAATGAACTGTAATTACCCCAACATTAACACAGGAAAACATAAAAAGTGAAAAACATAGAAATGTCTTCGACCATCCCTTTCCAAGCAAAGTAGACATAAACCCATAAATGAAAGAACCGGAAAAAAAAAAATTTAAATGAGAAAAAGACCAAACCACGGGCCGGATTTTCTTGTCCAGGCTGTACGTCAGCAGTCGAGGAAACTTAGCAAGCATGTTGCCTATGCCAGCATCTGTAACACCCAAGTCTTGAAAGAATCGCACCTTCATGAAAATAAACGTGTCAATATTTGCATTACAAAGCAAACCAAAGCTGGTATAAAGTTAATATTAATTTCATATGTTTATGGTTTATGACCCTTGAGTTAATTATAGGGATAGTTGCAAAAAAGTACCCCAAGGTATTCACATTTTGCAACTTGTAGCCCTTATCTCTGATAATTGCATAAAAGTGCCCTGAAAACCTCTTTTTGTTTCACGTTGTAAAAATTTGCTTCAAAATAACAAATTTACCCTTGAAATTTTAGATTAAAAATTGGAAGGTAAACAAATCCAAATTTTCATATCCCTTAAATTTTTCGCTCTTTGTACAGTACAAAGATATTTTTTTTTAGAGATATACAAATTTGAATTTTTTATTTTTTACTTATTATTTTTAAATTTAAACTTGAGGGTAAAATCGTTACTTTGATACAAAGTACAACAAAAGACAAATTTAGGATGCTTTTTTGCATTATCAAAGAAGAGGGCTACAAGCTGCACAAATAGAAAACCTCAGGGTACTCTTATGCAATTGTCCCTTAATTATACATGTTCATCTAAAATAATATTAGTATGAAAAATAAAAGTTTGATGAATTCAAAACGTCATAATACAAGCAGCTTCTATAATACAACTCACCTTTTTCACAATGTTCGATTCCAAATCAACACAGAAAATTATCGGTTTGACCACGAGCATTTTCCTCATACCCCTTTTAGAAATCCCAAGGTAGTACAAATACTTAACAAGAGGCTTCCATCTTTCTTCAATGCTACAACACATCAAATCTGGCTTAAACGCTAGCAATTTCCCGAGTTCTTTATCATTGAGATCGAACTCCTTCAGATAATTAACCTGGAAGAAGTAACATAAGATTATGGGGGATTCTTAAAACTACCTTAATGAATCGCCCAAGAACGTATGACAATAAACTACCCATTGTTTGAAACATTATACGCTTATGGAAAATTCCATTAAAATGGACAGTAATGCAAGAATTTTCTCTTAAAATGGACGGAAATTTTTCCGCTCGTGGACAATTCATAAAAGTAGTTTTAAGGAATTCCCCCATAAGATAATATACCGAGTCTCAAACAGAGCGTGAATAAGGCAGTACTTGATAGTTCAGTCAATACCTTTTCTTTCATCTCTTCCAAAGTAAAAAAACCAAGTGCTCTGGGACAATCATAAACCATTGTGCCGAAATCCTTATTATCCATGCCCATGTCCGTGTAAAAGCTCACTCGAGTTTTCAATTCCTCCATGGTGAAACTCAACAATGAGGCACACCGGCTCATGACAAAACCCATCCACTCCCTCCGGACTCCTTTGCTTTCCAAATAGTCAACAATTTCATCCAATTCTTCATTGCTTCGCTCGAAGATGTTATCGCCTCCTCTCAGCATTACCGTCCCAATAAACTCACCCTTCACATTAATAGTCTTTAACCAGTCAGCTACCCGTCTTATAGACTCAAGGTTCCCTTTTGTCTTACAAATGAGCTTAGCTATTCGGGTGTAGGGCAATGCATTGTGTTTCAACCACCTACAAAGCCAATTAATGTTCAAATTCTTCCAATTTGAGAACAACCCAGATATTATTCAGGGATAATTGCAAAAAAAAGTATCTTGAGGTATTCACTTTTTGCAATTTGTAGCCCTCTTTTTAGGTGCAATTTGTATAAATTTGTTTCCAAATGACAATTTCACCCTTGGAAATTTAAATTTAAAATCGTCATTTGGTAACTTATTGCAACAAAAAGATATGTTCAGGATAAGTTTTTACAATTATCAAAGAAGGGGGCTACAAGTACTAAGTGGAGAACATAGAACCCTAATTGTGATTCAAAATCCGAACTCAAAACCAGCTGGTTGTGCTTATTTCAGGATAGCTCTCTCTCTCTGAATCTCGATCAAAGTTCAAAATCTGAAGTACTAAGTGGGGGACATGGAGCCCTAAATGTGAAGATCCATTAGGGTCATTATCAGTTTAGCAAGCAATATCTTAACAAGTTCCTTACGTTGACAAATCCAATAGTCCGATGGCAACATAAGAAAGGAACAATCATGGGAAGAACAACCCAGAAATGATTCATAACAGCCTAAATTCTGAACTTCTGATGCACTAATCCGACACGTCCTAACCCCCACATTTCGTTTATTACTAAATCCTAACCCAA
>JAYMSV010003322.1:0-10037 GCA_036897745.1 Erodium moschatum | reverse complement strand
ACCCTTTGCCCCGCACAGCACTTTGGCCATGGCCATGACCATGGTCTCTGTCATGGCATGCGCCTCCTATTCCTTCTGATCAGAACATCAACGATGTAGGGGATGACGTCCTCAATCACAGATTTGTCTAACGAGGCGGCAACGACAACCGTTCGATGGGGGCAGCGAGAGGCGAGTCCAGCAAGGGTCTTTCTTCTCCGTCCGAGCACAACCATGGTAATTCTCTACTTAGTCTAAGAGATTTTATTTTGAGTCTAAGAGAATATGAAGAGCCTTCAGGGCTAATCCGATATCGATCCCATCAACTAATGGTTTTGATTTGCCGAGGGTTGGTTTTGGTCCAATTTTCCCAGCCGAACACATGCACGAACCGTTTGGAAAAGGTCTCAGAGCAATATAGATGGTGGATTTGGGATCCGGGAGGAGGGACGATAGGATGGGGTCTGTCTCCGTGGCACCCACAGAATCGAGTTTGGAGCACAGGATGCTGCTGGAGGATCCGCTTTATTTATGCTTTTTTTATCTTGTTATTTACTTTCAGTACTATTTTGGACTTTGGTATTTGGTGTTTATGTTTGTTTCTTTCCATTACTTTGATCGAGTAGATCGTAAGGATAGTTATTATTGTTTAGGATGAGAACTAGACTATTTCTAGGGGTTCAAGAGCGTCAAGAGTCCTACAGAAAACTCGGACTTATTCTGTTCTTCGGATTTTTTAGTCCTACGTATAAAGTTTCACATGCACTGGTAATGCAATTTGACTTTCGCCCTTTCAAAAAAAATCAGGCTTGTTGAACTGAAAAAATCAAATTAATTGTCCAAAACTCTAATTCCAACATAGACGAAATTAACAGAATCCAACATAGACGAAATTAGATATGCGAACCTCGTCTTGGTTCATGCCGCCCCCATAATCTCTCTTTTCCGGTGAGCTCCGATGCACCGTAATCCATAGAGGCGAATTGAAGCTTGTCGTCTATTGAACCTCCTTCACCGAGCATCTTTCGACATCGTTGAAGACGAGAAAGGACTTGCGCGACAGATCGAAGGGAAGATTGGAACCCTAGATTTGTAAATGAAGAAAGGAGGAGAGATCCGGAGAAGTACGACGTGGGCACGTTACCTCCAGAGATCTGCCTGGCGTCGTTGGGTTGACACAAATCTGAGGAAGAAGAAGGACAACGACGATAGGGAGAACTTCAAGTCATTTTTTCTGGCTTGGTCACGCTACCTCCGGTGTGGTTATGTTGCCTCCGGAAATAGATGGGGAAGATGAATGTGCCACGCTGCGTAGTCTCGCCACAACCTGTGCCACGTCGTCATCCCTAAAAATGTCTGTAGGACAGAGAAAGGTGTGTGAAGATGATATGAGTATATGCGAGGATATGTGTACCTCAGGCTACCCAAACCTCATTGTAATATATTTTGGTAACTCAAATCCTTTCCTTTTACATTCTCCTGCTTTTCTCATAACCCGAGAACAAGACATTCCAACACGTGACTCCCTCCTCAGGCATTCCCAATACGATATGTGAACTATGAATTAATTGAACACACACAATCCTCTAAACGCATGCACACTGAAATCCAATGACTCCTTAATCTTATCCACCTCAAACTAATTTTTGATACATCAATCTCATAATTTATTTCATTTAGATACCCCAACAACCCGCTTCATGTAAAGTACCCAAGTTATTTTCACACATCACCCTATGCAGCACCAACTTCATATCAACACCACAATACCCATTTCTCAGTAAACAACACTCCAACATAATAAACAATCACTTCATGCCTTCAAAAATACTCAGTGAAGTGTCAATCGTAGTGCGCAAATCAACAGTGTCATTGTAGTGGATAACTGGGAGAGGTAAGCATAAATGAATCAGTAGAGAATTTACCTCAAATTGATCTAACCATAGTGTTCTGGACGTTTCCCTGAATATAAGGTGTGCATCCGAGAATGTGCTTAGCTCCTCATTACCCTTTTTCCTATATCCCTCCAACCTTTTTTCCCTTCAAATTACGTCCGATTTGACATTGTTTCTTAACTATGATCAACTGCTCCATTATGTATTCATCGATGGCATGTCGTTGTGTTGTCCAAGCTCTTTATTCAACCACAAGTCTCACAAAGCCGTCTCCCAACGCCGATTTTTCTGAATGCTTCAAGAAATACCACCTTCTCGGCTTTAACAACTTGTTGCTCAACTAGATGTCCGGCTAGCAATTTCTTCTCCACTTCCAATTGCTCCTTCAACCCATTTTCATATCAATGCTAGACCTCCATTTGTTCCTCTAACTACTGCATTTCTATATGGATAAGGCTTCTCTTTCAAGCCCATTACATATTGAACCTATCGTTTAGCATATATTCTTTCCGTTAAAGTGTAAACTAGTAACTCTGGTGTTTGGTGCATCTTTGGAGTTCTTGCTCCAAGCTTACCATTCTCGGAATCGGGTCCATCCTCTCCGCAGGTTGCTGGAGAATTGCTCTATTACCACTGTAACGATTGCAACTCCAATCTTAAGCATTTAACAACAACTAATAAAGAATAAATTTTGATTGAATCTGATAAACCCAACGACACAGCAAGACAACCTCTAAGATCCTTTATAATAACTACCTTAGCTTCTCTATTTCCTATCTTAACAATTAAGCTACTGATAAACTAAGAATTACCATTTTGTTCTTGATAGTCTCTGCTACAACAAAGCCTTCCCTTTATGTGTGCGTGATTAGGGTAAGTTTTTAGTTCAATTTTATCTTTAGTGTCCACCTAAATTCAGAAATAACTCTGGTAATATAAGTGTTTCATTAGGAGTAAAACGTACAAAAATTAGAATAGAAGGTTAAGGGTCCAAAATTGATTATGTGTAAAGGGTTTAGAGAAAATTTTCTCGCGTGACTAGCTGTTTTGGAGGTGAAGCCAAACCTAGATGAAACGACATTGTTCCTTCACAAACCAAATTGACAGCTCTCCACACAACAGCTTATCCAAACGGCATGGCTTTGCTCTTCCCCTTATAGTCATGATCTCATCGTGAAAAAGCGTCAGGTTGGTCGGAACTGGAGGGTGAGATGGACAAGTTACAGGAGGCGAATATCAAGGAGGATGAGGCGTTGATCATCTCGGAGGAGGAACTCAACAAAGGGGTGAGAAGTTCCGGTTTGGGCTCGCATAATCTCCAGTTTGGTATAACAAAACAAAGAAAAAAAATCATATCATAAAACAAAATGAACCAAGTTTATTGTTACAGATACAAAAATGCTCAACCTAGTAACACGTATAAAACAAACGTAGCCATCATAACAAGACAGAGAAAAGAAAAGGCAAAAGCATTCCTTTCAGAAGCAGATGGAAGAACCAATGAAGGATTGCCACTCTTGGAAGAAGGTCGGGGCTGCGAACCTGGAGCCCCTACCGGAAGCGAGGACCGAGGAGCTCCTGCCGGCGAACTAGCCTGCCCTTGCACGTGGAGTGCAAGTTTCATGCCTCCAAGACAGTACATCCTGTTACCGGATATGAAGTACCAGGAACCAGGTTTGTCCAATGTCACCGTTGTGTTGCCGCTCGAAAATGTTCTTATGACATTGGTGGTGTTGCATTTGTCGTAACTTTCTTTAGCTACCTCGCTCACTGCGTCCGACGATGAGTACTGAAACACTATTTATACAAATAAAATTATACTCCATTAATATATTTGTGAAGACTAGTTTTATCATCAGTCTAAATTTCATGTTTGTATTCGGACAAAAATATTACTTTTTTGTTGCATAATTTGTACTAAAATGCAAGAAATAGTAAGTTACCTAAAACATCGCCAACTTGAAAAGTTTTGCCCATAGGCCAATTTTCGAGATCACTGCTAATGTCCCATCCGGCGGTGTCTCCGACAACGTATGTTGTAGCAGATACGCATGTCAAAGCACAGCCAAGGATAATCAAGGCAGCCAGATGAAGCTTTGCCATGGTTCGCGTGTTCGAGATCAATCTCGATATGTATGAAACTTGTATTGTCTCGATGTTGAATTGCACAATGCTCTCAGATATATATGTGTGAGCATTGCCGATGGTTGACCTAACTCCAACACTAGGTAGTCTTTTTCTTCTGGTGTTGGTGCAGAACAATATAGATTTTTGCTGAAAATTTGGACCAATGACACAAAAGTTGTGAGGAGAGGCTAATTATTTGTTTACCAAATAAACAATTAGGTGGGAAGGATGATGACCGGTAATATATGTTAGGAGAGACCGAACATTATTGAAGAAGAGCACATCGCTTGATTTACATATGAGGCAATATATTCAACTAAAAATCTCATTTAATAAATTGTATCCTAGATGTATATTATCTATTCTTAATAAACTTATAATTACCATGTAATCGTATAAATTAATGACTGCAATTTCATTAATAAGTTGGTGAGGTGTCGGTGAAGCTGAAGTGATTCCATTTGTTAGACAGTTAAGCACCTCCCAACCCCCTTATGCATGTTTCTTGTATTTCATTGTGTTCATGCCATTTTCATATATGATGGATGCAGGTTGTCTTCTCTTACGGAATGATAGGGGTGTGAACAAAAATCCGGACCCGGAAAAATACCCGTATCCAGACCTGTCCGAACCGGAAAAAACCAATCCGAATGATAATGGACATAATCCGGTCCGGAAATCCGGGTACCCGGAACATCCGGACACGGTTCTGGGTCTACTAAACCAAAACCCGCCGGATCAGTCCAGTCCTAAGTAGAGCCTTGTTGAATTATTGTTATATCAGGCTTAAAGCCCACTAACAATGTCTTGTCGTCGAGTTCTCGATATCCTTAAACCTAACACGCCCTGCGCCTCCTCAGTCGTAGTTTCAACGCCGAACACCTAGGTTCCCTTTTATGCTCGTTTCATCTTCCCAAATTGTAACTTCGCATCTGCCTTTTTTCTTGCCTACAAAGTCTCTGCAACTCAAAAGCTTAGGTAAGAAGAACCGAAGGTGAAGAACTGTGGGATAGAGATGAACTTGAAGCCAAAAGGTAATAGCACACGAAATCAGAGGAGTACAGAACAACGTGCTTCGTTTTGGACTCATGGCGTCAAGAGAAACATTGTGGGATCTGTATGTATGTATGTATTTTTAGTTGATGTCTATTGAATAGTCAATTTTACTGATTCATTTATGGTCCAACTTTGGAGGCAATCATCATTGTGGAAAAATATATTATATTTTAGATGTTTTGTTATGTTGTCCATTTAGTAATGAGGACTTCTATTTAGGTTTGTTTCCATTAGCAATTTTATTGTAGCTAATATCAACAAAATCCCGTAGTTCCTGGCTGTTATTTTTCTTAGCTTAATTGTTTTGAGCAACGTGCTGCCGTGGACTTCGAGTTTGAACAACAAGTGTATGCTAATGAGGTAAAATTTCTTACTCGTTGTTTATTAGGATTTTAGGGTTCGTTCAAATTGTTGCATGCATATGATTTATGTACTCAACTGTTTTGATTCGAAGACCCCATAATTATGTCTCTGTCTCTAAATTACTTTATAAAGAGGTATAGGAAATGCAAATATATATGTGTACTTATTATCTATATGTTGGGACTTGACGATGAAACTTCATGATCTAATGGTTTTTTTTGACCAAGACCCCATATATGATTCTTCATTTCATGATCTAATGGTTTTATTTGATTTTTTAAATCTGTTTTACAGTTCATGAACGATTTTTTTTTAAATGGTTTGCAAGTAGCTTTAGAAAACCATTGACTTACTTGCAATCTGTTCTAATTTTTGGCTTTGTATTTGTAGGTAGAAGCTTACAGTGACCCCACACTGGCTAGGTTTGTTATATCGGTGAGCATCATAAGGTGATGAAGATGAAGATGAAGGCAGTTGCATATGTAAACTTTTATTATATTCTGTTTTGGATGGTTTATAGTTGTAACTACTAAGAAATTTGATGAATGCAGCTCTATATGTAAACTTTATGTTATGTTTTTATTTTTTGAATTATTTAAAAGGGCTGAAATGGACAAATTAGGCTCAAAACAGTGAGCTTGTTAAAGTCCGGGTAAAATCCGGAACCGGTCCATATCCGGAAGGCCATAAACCCGGTATTTTATAGTTCATCCGGACAGGGTCAGGACATGAAAATAGTGGACCTGGATGGTTCGGACAGGGTTCTTAACTGGCCTACGGGCAGGGTACCCGGTCCGTTGGCACCCCTACGGAATGATACATCTATATATTTTTTTCTCTCAAAAAGTAAGTATTCTTTTGAAATTATATCTATTTCTATCACTTTTTTAAAAAGTATCTTTGACCTTTTAGATATAATACATTCATCACAATAAAGTTTTTCATCCATCTTTAACTTGATTCACCGTGTTTTAGGTTCTGCTTGACGTTGTATGATTATCTTTTATTAGTGTGATGTCAAATGAGATATGATCCAACTTTTCAATAACCTTATCAAAATATTGACATGATATGGACTTGGTTTCAATAGGATGGAATATGATTCTATTCGAAACCCTTGGAATCGAACAAGTGTGTTCCAACCTAACCGTTTTTTATTAGCAATTTTTACAAGTGACTCAAGTCTCTAAGAAAGAAAAAGGACAAAGGAAAACAAAAATAGGTTTCTCCTTACTTGTAAAACCAACATCCTTTTGTAAAAGGATGAAATCATATTTGGAAGGAGCTCAACCAAAAGTACTACTAAAATACAAAAACAACAAAGTGGACACTCGAAACAATAACCGTACACAACCCTAAAGTACAAATAAAGAGCACACCAACCAAGTTATTCCCTTGTTGCACAATTCTCTACCCAAAGTCGTGCTCTATTTTTTTGTAGCAACTGCAACTAAACTGCTTTAAGGTATTCGAACCCAAAGCTCGCCAACACCAAACAACACCGCGTCAACCAACTCAACAGAATCTGACACCAAATGCTGAAAAACAACTAACTTCTTCCATCAAGATTTGATCTTGACTTCCTACAACTAATTGATCTTCCACCCGTCAAGCGAAACTTCTTTGCTTAGTATACTGAAATTCCACTCAAGGCTAAATAAAAAGTGTTGGACCTTAGAAAAAGGAACCTCCACTATCTCATAATTATGGTTGACAACGATGAGATTGCCACCCAACGAAATCTGCCACAATTACAATGGCCTCAATTTATTCCAACTCTTTATATCTTCTTAGCGATAATATCACAACGATAATTTCATAAAGTTACCCTTAACTTTCAGCTAATTTCACAAGTTACACTTAACTTTCAAAAGCAACAAACCAGTACCTTAACTTCAAATTATGCTAAAACTAGCCAACGACGTTAAAATTTTAATAGAAAAACGTGATATGTGCGTTTCATGTGATAGACATATTTTGTAAATGGAAAGATTTCCCCTAAGTCTGTTTTCGAAGTCATATCTTTGTTCTTACAAATCAAAGGAGAATACATGAACTCGACGACGTAGGAAAAGAAATCGAAGGACTAGACAATGAAGGAGAAGTTGCAGGTGGTGGCAACATCATTTGTAGTGGAGAAGGTTCTTCGTCGTGGGGTGTATAAAAGATCGACTGGAAACCTGAGAAAGAATTGGTGTGCTATCATGCGCTTCTTGAATCTGTACGAACATCAACCACGAAGACGAACCCGGAAAGGAAATTTGTTGGTTATGGGAACTTTGAGGTAAGTGATTTTTATAAGAATGTACAATTTATGTTTTAGTGTTTCAATTTGCAACTTGGGGATTTTACACAAGTTGGAATTAGGGTTTTAATTAGGGCTTTGTTACATAAACTTAAATCATGGATTGAATTAGGGCTTTTTTTTTTCAAAAGGTTCAATTAGGGTTTGTGATAAGGAGATTTCGCAGTATTAAGATTTGCAATTTGGGGATTTCACAGAATAATTAGGGTTTACAATTTGGGGATTTCACAAAATAATTAGGTTTTGTAATTTGGGGATTTCACAGAATTAGGGTTTGTAAATTGTGCTTAAATTTGTGAACTAGGTATTTAACTGAAACTAGTAAACTATAGTTTATTAAAATTACTAACATGTTATTGGTTTATAGTGGATCGAAATGCAAAAAAATCGTTGGATTGGTCCAGACACATGCGCTCATGGGAGGAAGTTGTTGCCACTGTTGTATGATAAGATTAAACAGTTGGAAGATGTTAACCAAAATCTATTGGAGGAGAAAACAAGTCTTGAAGAGATGGTACAAAAGATGAAGATAGAGGTTGATGCCAAGAAGGATCTTGCTAAGAAATTGACTTTCGTGTTAACTGTTGTAGGGATTATGTTATGCTTTTGTAGGAGGACAAGTTGTTAGATTAGATGAAGAACAAGTGATTGTGAATGTCAAGACCTTATTGTGTAATGAATATGTTTATTGAATTGTCACGAACTTTGTTGGAATTGTGTTGTTGGAATTGACAGTGGTTGTGTTCTACTACCTCTTATGTATCATTTGGTTATGAAATTTTTTCAATGTGCCATTTGATTTTGGAGTTCAATAACATGTTACCAATCCTTCATTTCAATAGATTTGATAATGCTTATATACTATAAACATGTTACCTACTAAACTGGAAGGTACTAAAATGAAATTGTCCTTTAGAAATCCAAAAACCTAAAATCCATACATGTTGGTTCCCAAACAAAATGGACTAGCTAAAAAGTAGATTCCTTGTCCCCTATCAGCTAGTCATGACCACACACTTTCCATATTTAATTACATAAAACTACCACAAAAGCCAAAAATTCCACTTGCATAAAAAATGGAAGCATGTGCAACCCAAAAAAAGAAGCCCTAGTTACTGTCATCAAGGCTAAGTGTCAGTTGTTGACAGAGTAAAGGCAGAACCTTGATTCAAAGTAGATCTATCTTCAGCTCTCCCTCTCCCTCTCTTTGCCCTTCCTCTTCCTCTGTGAGCTTGTTGCCTGAAAAATCTTCCTGCTTCTATGAATCTTGTTGCTCCTTGACCTTGTACAGTTACAAATGGTCTCTATAAAAATGAGCGTAAGTTAGTACTTTTAAATAATGTATCAAATATTCTTAATTTTAGCTCATACCTCAGTTTGGCTTCTCATGATGTTTAGTTCTCTTTGTGCTAGCCCAATTTGGACTCCTCTAGGTGGTGTTGCAACTAATAAGAAGTTTCAGTTGGGGTAACATTTCTCCTCTTTGTAGCTCGTTCTTGAGATCCTGAAGCCTCTGTCGGATGTTTCTTCTCCAGCAACCTAGCTTCTACAGCTAGCCTTTTTGCTTCAATCTCTACTAGTGTGCATTCCTTTTTCGTTCCCTTGCTTAATCTGGCTGCCACAAGCTTCCTTCCAAGCTCTATTACGCCCTCATTTTGTTCCTCTATTCTGTGGTATCCATATCTAGTCCCCTTCTTCCCACTTGCAGATGCGGCTTTACCTTTAGCAATTCTTTGCTTTCTCTGGGTTGTAGACTCCCCATGGTCCTTAACTGAGCATGATCTTTTGTTTTGTCCACATTCATGGTATTAACTTTTTATTTTCCCTTGTAGGATCAAGTAATTTTTTAGCTACTAACTTGATCCTCCTCTACCTAGGTTTAACAGGAGCTATGTGGACAATGGGAGTGGCAATCATAGGGTATCTGGAGGAATTTGGCTAGCTATCCATACTAGGGACATGGCTCACAAAGCTAGAGTATATGGTCTTGTATGTCTCAATTACATTAGTATATGGACTTGATGTTACATTAGTGTATCTACCGTCTTTCACCTAAAATAGGTTTTCAGCACTTTGTGAAGCATAACAGTTCCTACTTTTCTCTTTAATACTCTCTAAGATGGTCTGGATTTGAGGACGTATTTTCTCCTTAAACTTTTTCACCTTCTTGTACCTCTCGAAAAATAGCTTCATTAATTTACCCCTAATGTACTCACACAACTCATAAATTGGTTTACCCCTCCCCTATAATATTCACTTGGGGAAACCACCTTTCCTAACCCCATTTGAGCTTTCATTCTGATTTCCTAACC
>JAYMSV010003321.1:0-10038 GCA_036897745.1 Erodium moschatum | reverse complement strand
AAGGAGAAAAAGCCACGGGAGCGGGAGGGCGGTCTTAGTGTAAGCTTTAGTCTCGAAAATACTCTGGTGGGTTGGGGTTTTGGGATGTCGGGGCCTTTAATAGTGCGATGTTAGGTAAGCAAGTCTGGTGGATCTTAAAAGTGAATGAATGATTGTCTTATGGATAAGGTTCTTCTGAGCATGTATTTCCTCACTTTCTTTCTGGGAAGCTCGTGTATGTCCGGGACGGTCTGCTGTTTGGAATAGTCTTTTGTGGACTCGTTCGTTAGTTCAAAAGAGAGTAATCAAGCGAAGTAGGACATGATCTTAATACTCTTCTCTTACACGACTCGTGGATACCCTCTAATATGAGGTTTTCCTCATAAATGTTTTGTCTGAAGCCCACATGGATGATTGGGTTTAGACCTTCTTGGGTCTGATGATTACTAGGGTAAGGTAAAATTGATGCTTCATCTAGTAGGTAGACCGCGAGTCTTTTCTTCAAATTCCGAGAATGAGATCTCGGGTGGATGCATTTGGTCATAGGGCTTAGAGCGGAAAGGGGTATATTTAATGAAGTATAGGTATAAGGGTTGAGGTTGATGATTGGGATAGCTCGGTGGTCGGGGGTCTTGAGGATTTCATGCATAATTCATAGAGCAGGCACTAGGGGCTCCAAGTTCCCCCTAAAGATCTGAATTTTCCTATAGTGTTTTTACATAATATTTTGTTGGTGACGACAAATTTGTCTGAAAGAGGTATTCAGAGGGTCCAAGATTGTGAGGTTGAAATTATCACCCACACGTTTTTTAGTTGTTGGATAATTAAGGCAGTTTGGTGGGCTTCGCCTGTTTTGTGAGCTCTATACCCAGTTGTGACATCTTATAATATCTGACATAGAGGCTTTCAAAAGAATATTTTATAGATTGGGCTATGACCGCCCATATAATATGGAGCGAGAAAAATCATGTTCTTCGTGGGGATCTAAGGAGGTATCAGATCTGGTGGCATCGGTTGGATCCAGGAATTATGTTCTTCCACAATAATGGATGAAATTTGTCAAGCGAGCGGACGGACCCGAGATTCGACACCGAGATGGTTTGCTCCCCCAATTGGAGGCTTGTAACTAAATGTGGATGTTACAATTCGTTTAGAGGATTGGCTTAGGTATGTTGTTTAGAAATCATTTGGTAAACATCCTTGAAACGGGGGCTTGTTTCCAAACGGGAGTGTTCTCCCCCTTTTTGGCTTAATGCGGGTATTTAACACCCTAAAATGGCCCATTCTGAAATATACTCGGACCTCATGGTTCATCACGTGACTTGGTGTAATAATCAGATTATCTATGACTTGGCTCAATTAACTTTTCATCACTCGTTTGTTTATAAATGGGAGCAGATTTCCTCTGTATGTGATGGTACTGATTTATATGACAATATGGTCGCCAATACATCTAGAATGCATTCATCTCAAAATAAGTGTACTCTTGTGTCTTTTACTAGAAATTATGAATCACTACGTCATTCTCCTATCATGTTCATGACGTTTTTGGAAACGAGTAAACTAATTCAATAAGAAAATGAGATTACAAGTACCCAATCAAAAGACTAACTCAATTCAAGACAAAATCCATAACTCGCTCAGTTAATTCTTTTAAGAGGATCATGTATTATTTGCTCAATTTCTTAAAATAAAAATATTTTAAAATATCCATAATCTAACCCGAATAATAATTTTGCTATAAAGTAGGATATTTGAATATTCAACATACTGAGTGGACCCAGTTCATGCACAACAAATATAAACTCACAAAACGTATCGTAGTAGTAGTAGTACACAAGAATGAAGAAAAGAAAGGGAAGTGTTGTCAAACATATATTGGCTTAATCTAATATCCTAAATGTACCAAAGATTTTCAGGTCACCCTAGCAATGATGGTAGAGTTGCTACTGACAGGTCCTTGGTCCTCCTACCCTATTATTGTAGGTGAGGTGTGAGCCCAAGAGTGGCTGAAACTTACTAGGTTTTCTCATTTCCATGTGAAGGGTGGCCAATAGCAATATACATTATTGTTTCTGACTGTGAAGTGTGAACTCTAATGTATGGGATCAAACCATTGCCCTACAAATCCATTAAGATTTAGTCAAGCCCACTGGCTTAACCATCCCGGCCAATTTACTCCATGGCTTGCTTATTCAGTGCCTGTGTTGAGAGATCGGGTCCTACACCACAAACAAAGTCCCAAATACCCCACTTACATGTGAGCTCCTAACACTGTCTTGTTGAAAAGTGATTTAATCAAAACCTAACTCAAGATCAACCTACAATTATGTATATTCCGACAACTTACCATTATGCTATGGTTACAACAATAATTTGTTGAGGCGATTCACATCTAATAAAATATGAACTTTGTGATTATTGATATGCATCTTGAGACCTTCACCTAAGGTTTTAACATGAACATGAATCTTGGTTTGGGTCTTGTAATTGGTATGTGTTTCCTCCCAACGCATATATTCTTTGTCCACGTCAGGTGGTGATGTTGTGCACACTTAGGGAATGTGAACATAGTTACCACTTCACAAGCATTATAAAGCCTATACTTAACAACTTGAGTTTTTGAGTTGGATCAAATTTTAACAATAAGTAATTACCTAAGATATTTACTCCCTACTATCTAAGGTAATAAGAGCAAAGTACGTCTGTAAAGAGGAAGAATCTCCGAACCTTGAACTCGGGGTCTTTAATCTGGCTTTTACCTGAAAGGCCCAATCAAATAAGGTTCCATCTCTTCAGAATCCAATTCAAGAATCAACTTGGTCACCAGATAAGCTCAACGGTTCATCTTTCTGTCAGAAGAAACAAACAACTTTTTATAAAGTTTCATTCAGAATCTTTAAGAGTTCCAAATTGTCCTACTCTTATTTTGTCTCCAGAAGTTCTATTTACATACCTGAGAGTGCGGCAATACTTGCCAGTCTGGGTAGGGGCCATATCTTTATCTGATCCAAGCTCTGTCAACACCTCAAGCAAAACTCTTGGAACCCCCTATTGTTCATGCACGCCTTGACATCTAACCTTACTTCTAGCTAATTTTTCCCATCATATTCTTTATGGGAAACGCAAGGACTCACAGAAGGGGCTTATGAGGAATCACTTGTCGTACTTGAAGTAAGGTTATGACTTTGTACAGAGTCCTATTGTCAAGCAGTTCAATTTGAGCATTGTAAAGTAAAAAAAAAACTGATAAACCAGATTTCATTTATGTATGCACATCACAAAGTAAGAATAGAAAAGGAGTAATTATCCAAAAAAGGAATAACCATTCATGTTCATAATCTCAATTTATCAGGTTTCTACAATATAGTTCTGAGGAAAGAGAAACGGGGGGAAGTATAAGAAGATCGGCATCAAATGATTTAGATGCTATGTCACATTGACTAATTTTACAGCTTATCTTTACCTCTCCTACTGGAACAGATCATGCAACCAAGGCTGGGTGGGTATGGGTACAAAAAGGGGGCAGAGACAAGCATTTTGGAAGGTACAGATCATGCACGCCTGCATATGAGGAAATGGGCAAAGACACATTTGTGCAAACATGCAAAAAACGAGAGGACTAATTTCAGAAACAAACATGAGGAGGAATAAGCTTCCCTGGATTCATAATGTTGTTGGGATCTAAAGCTACTTTAATTCTTTTCATCGTCTTCAAAGCCTCCAAACCATGTTCTTTTTCAAGATACTGGAACATAAGAGAAATCATTAGACATGGAATTACAATTCCAACAAAATATCAAAGAACTCAATTTTTAGAATTGGATTAACAGTGCAAAGATGTCTACTCTTGTCCAGGGATGGAAAAAATGCCAACAAGTATTTTAATGTTTGAGCCTTGGTTTTGTTACAAATACTTGGCCCGCATGAATGTCTAAGAGACGGTTCAAAGGCTAAATGTTTATAATGGTCAGCTAGAGAAATGTAAAACATGAATATAAAGGTTCATTGTGATGGTGGTAGGTGGCAGGCTGTGCGCATGAAATTGAATTTGTTTATCAATAAACTTAAAATTTGTACTCGAGCATCCTACATGGTATATTAATTTAAGGGATGATGACAGAAATATACTGTGTATTTTAGTATGGTTGCAGATTGTTAGTGTCGTCTTTAATTTGTGGCAAGTTGTTACCTGTAATTTTTTAAGTTGTACCTTTAGTTGAAATCTGTTAAAACTAACAGACAAGTCACTTAAAGCAACATGTGACCTGCATACCCTTCTTCCTCTTGCTTGGATGTGAGTTAAAAAGGTACAAGGTAACAATCAGCCACAAATTAAAGATTTTTGAGGGGGTAGTGTAGTCTTTTTGCTTGGTTTCTAACCCTGTTATTGATAGTGCAACTAAAAATGTATAAGGTAAACAACCTTCCACAGAATGAAGATGGCAGTAACAACCTACGACGAAACTAAAGTACACAGTATATTTCTGCCACTATCCCTTGGCTTAATTCTATGAGTGGAATACCTTTACTTTTCCAGTCCCAACACCATGTTCTCCAGTGCAAGTTCCTGCTCAGTATAAGAATCGAGAAAAACTAATTTTCAGGACCTATACACATATACAAAAGGAAAACAGAACTAAATAGGCACAGTAGTATTATGAATTCTTGAACACCTGAATTACCTATATCCTCAACAATAACATTCCTATAAGAAATTGAATGGGGATTTATACCTTCCATTGACAAGGCAGCATGGACCATAAAGTGGTTCAGCCTTTCAGCTTCTCGCCGATGGTCTTCTTTGTTAGGATCAAATAGAATTACTGTGTGGAAGTTCCCATCCCCAGCATGGGCAATAACTGTGCTGTTTTTTCATTGGAACAATCAACGCATGTAAATTACAATCACCATCTTGACTTAACAAAATAACTCTACTGACAAGTACAGCAATGCTTAAACAAGCATACCAAACCAGAGGCGATGCGTCCAACACTTCCTTGGATTTTGAGATCAATTCTGCTAGCCGTGACAAAGGAACACAGACATCCTGAGAGTAGAATAGGTAAGGTAAGACAACCACGGATACTAGAGCCAAAACAATTGAGATATACTCCATCCGTCCCAAAATGAGTCCATTTTCTTTTCTTTTTTTTTTTGCAAAAATTAAGAATAGGTTAGTTAGGATTGGACTCTCCATGTAACCCAATGTGCTTTTGCTGTAACAAACTCAAGGTTTCTAACTAACTTATTACTGGTACTTCATGCTTATGATTTTTTTTGGACACGTTTTGGACAAAAAAAAAAAGAGAAAGGGGATACTCATTTGGGGATGGAAATAATGTAAGGAATCACGAAGCAACCCTCTATAATTTATAGACATGCCATTTAAGTGATGTGAGATCCGCGTGAGCATAAGGCCAGAGAATCCTCCTTGCCTTCATTAAGATTTTTATTTTAACTGCTATTGTTCAAGTGAAGATGTCATCATCCAACCTTTTAAACAAAAAAAAAACGTGCACTACTTTTCTGCATTACTTGCTATTAGTTACTCAAAAAAGATAGAACTGCAAAAAAAATCATCAAGACATTTTCTTTTTGTTAGAAATATGAATTAATGATGGGCAGTTGAGAGGTATATGATATGGTCCCTGGCACTTAGACTTAGTAACGGGTCTTAGAAGCACTGCGAAGACCAATTAGATCGGGACTTCTTTCCAATGATTACTGTAATAGTAAGCTAACTACGAGAAAATATAGCACAACTACTCTAATTACTTTAACTATGAACCTAAGATAATACTAATTAAGATAAATACTTGCCTTTTCTATTCTTCTGCCATACGGGATCTTTAAATAGGAAACAATATACTAAAATAGCTCATGGTGGGAGATTATATCTCCTAATTACAGGGAAATCAGATAATGCCTTAACTACATATTAACTTCTAAATTATTTCCTTTCAAAAAAAAATCTTCTAAATTATTTAAAGGATAATTGCCTAAAATTCAGCTAACTACTTCTCATGTTCTGCCAGACCATAACAGTATATTGAATGAAGCACTTGGGGTTTCTCATTAATAAGGTAGTTGGATATTAGTGTTACTCTCTATAAATAGAGAGCTACTCTTATTCTCATCAATTTATTCTCCATTTTTCTTAGTTTTACACTCTTCTTCTATTTTTTTTCTAGAACAGACCATAGTGAAACCTAAATGTTTGAGTTGTGCTTGACAAGCACAAATGAACTAGAGTGGAGATTCCTCCGGCCTTAATTAATTATTACATACCAGTGCCTATAATCGATTGGTATTTACTAGCAAATTTGGCAATAAATTTATAAAATTGATGGAATTAATTGAACATAACTGCATATTTGGACTTGAGACAGAAATACTCAAACTCATTCAATGTTACTGACCGAAATCATTGCCTCAAAATTAGGTTCCATTGCAAAGCAAGCCCAAAGTGCTTCCTTCCTTATCTGCATGTAAGACAAAAAGGCTATTATAGTTACAGAGAAAGGTGGAGAGGTAAGAACAATTCATAAGAAGTGTCTGACTACTAACCACAAACAAACTGTTCAAACATAAAAACTGGTAACAATTCATGTCCTTTGGTAACCAAGCCTTATTTATCCATCACTAAAGTCGAAATAAACCAGGGCGTCTTACAGAGCTTTCAACCTACATCCATTCTCTCCCATACCAGCAAAAACTTCTCTTTGTTGCAAAAGCAAACATCATTATTTATAACTCTAATTTTTCTTCATGACAGTTCAAGTCTGCATTTATCCTCCAATTACTAACTAAAATGAAGTAATGAGCTTGATAATCAGCTTCCTTGTGAATTCTATTCAGTTACACTTTGCACCCAGGACAAGCTCCAAAGTTGAGCCAGGGGACTGAACTAGACATATCTTCAGCTTCTGGATTGAAAGACCCCAGTTTCTTCCTCTCTATTTATTTATTTATTTATTTGGCAAGAGAGAGCTTTACTAATATGTAGTATACTTACTAGTTACCAGTTTCAAAATGAATAACTTCTTAACTGAGAAATAGGATTGAAACTGAGTAATTAGCAAGAAAAAAAGGAAACATGTGTAAGATGAAGACTGTTCAAAACATATATACGATAACTGAGCAAAAACAAAGAGCGAAGAAAATGAACATTGTACAGCAAGAAAATAACCAAGATACCTTCCAAAGTTCCTTTTTAGCCTCAGGTTCTTCTTTAAAGACAAAGTCTGTCCCATTGTGCTCGGAAGCAATCTTCTGAACAATCAGTGTTTGCTCCCGTGCATACGCCTCTAATAATCAAGAAGGAAGAACATCGGTGATACAAAACAGGAGAAAAATAATACAAATGTTACTTTTTTGGTATTCATTTAGGCAAGTTTTATCTATTGGGTTACATAAAACGGCTTGACCTCCCATATTAAAAGGTCAACGTAATAGTAAATCTGGCTTTTGCCTCTAATCCAAAGAGTGCAGTTATAGCAGAAAGCACTTTGGGCTTCCTGTTGCTAGAGTAGAAGCTGCCAAATCCATCCACTTTAGTTTCATGATCCTTGGAGCTTTTGATGTACTGATCCTGGTATGTGACAGTCATATAGTGAAGAGAAATTTCTATAGTACACTAGGGGTATTATGTCATACTTTGTACAATGCCGCATATACCCATCTAAATATCAATAGTCGGAAGGGATATTTCCTCCTATTAAATAGTCAGCATACAGTGCCACTTATTCTTGTCGCTCTATTCATTTCTTACTCCTACCACGATGGTACTTCATAATTGTTCAGATGATCAGAATCATGTCGTTATGGGACTCCTCGATCATGCTTTTCATTAGAGTAGCTTAATTGCTTTCACAAATTAAGCTTTGAAGTATGCTAATTTCTTAAATGGAAATTAGCACCTATATGCTGCTATCAATATCAGAATCTCTCTTACAATTTAATAATTTAAGGACACTACCTCACCAGTGAGCATGATCAAGCTTGGGAACCCAATATGGCTCCTTTTTTCTTTGCACAGAACCTGAAATTTGAAGAACAAAAATCAAATGATGTTATTATTGCCAATAATAGCATCATTTGATTTTGTTCTTCAAAATTTAGGTTCTGCTCAGAAACCGCAACATACTAAGTAAATAGGACAATTGTACCTACCACAGCATTAATATCAAATGCAATTGTCTTTTACTGATAAAAAAAAATGCATCAAATGATTTTTATTCTTCAAATTTTAGGTTCTGCTCAGAAAACCACAACATACTAAGTAAATAGGACAGTTATACGTATACCTACCACCGCATTAATATCAAATATTATACAATATTAACATCATCTGATTTTTGTTCTTCAAAATTTAGGTTCTGCTCGGAAACAGCAACATACTATTACTAAGAAAACAGGACATTGTACCCACCACAGCATTAATATCAAATACTATTGTTTTTTACTGATAAAAGAAATGCATCGAACGATTTTTGTTCTTCAAATTTTAGGTTTTGCTCAGAAACCTCAACACACTAAGTAAATAGGACAGTTATACCTACCACGGCATTAATATCAAATATTATCCTAGATTAGTTTTGCAGGTGATCGATAAAACCAGATAATGATATTCTGTTGGATATTATGTAAGACTTGAAACAAGGTAATCAATCTCACATACACCAAGTAAAAGTACCATGTTTCACCTGTGCCTATAAATTCAAACATCAGAGTTGGAAGTTCAGGAAGATCCTTTCCGTTAGCGACATTGATTGCCTTCACTTGAACTTCATCCAATAGCTCTAGCCTTGACACCTAATGAGAATGAAAGCATTTCATGTGAAAGGGATGACTTAAGCGAACAGAATTTGTTGCTAAATTTTACCTGTATACCAGACATCATAGTGGCGATTGCAACATCAGCTGCATCCCTTACAGATGGAAAATTACACATTGCAACCTGATATGTATCCTTCTTTATCAATAAAAATATATTTGATAGGCAAAAATAGAACTGGAATTTGAAAAACGAAAACAATGCAGGAGACAAACAAAACAAATTCCTTTGGAGGAGATAGCTAACAATAAGGAGTGGTTTATTAACTAAAGAGTTGGCTACGAAGTCCCTTAAATGCATTTTCTTGGAAACTCTTGGCTCCAAAAGGGGTACAAATGTTATTTTCCTGGTACTAATCATTATTTCACATGTGCAGGCATTCCTTCTTTGAGCCGTTGCTTGTTTTTCCTCATCTATTTATATAGAACCCGTATATGTGATGTGACATACTGCTCATTCCCTCAATTTGTCACTTTCTGAGCCTGGTTGATTAGGCTTAAAAGCATTGACCAAGTAGCTCGTATTTTGTCTACCCCTGTCATCTTCGGTCCATATGCAGATGTGTTAATATGTAATTATCCACATGTAAAAGTTCAGCCCTACACGTGAGGGGGAGTGTTGAAATATAAAACTCAATGTTGATCTCTTAGTTGTGGAGCCTATCTCATATATGTAACTTAATTATTCTACTGGTATCATAGCTTGGTTTGGTATTGGGCACTCGTGCTTGGTTCACATCCGAGGTCCTTTGGTTGCCCGACCTACACGTGAAGGCAGTGTTCAAGTGTCCCACAAGATTTAGTGACCACTTGATATATTAGTTGGGCTCTCAACCTAAGTGCTTAAGTTTTGGGGTTGGAGTAAGTTTAATGTATCCTAATAATAGTATAAAGGAAAAAAAAACAAGGTGGATTTTATACACATTAATACCCTTTTAGGTTCTAAACAGCTCCAGTAAGGCATTAATGACACATGTTGGTGGTCAACACTTGCATGTGATTAAATTTGTTGAAAGTAATTTCCATTTGATATTTTGTTCATTTGGGAAGATTCGGATGATTATGGATCTATGAAATGTAATATCTAGTGTATGAAATGTCTATGTTTTAAACTTGATACATATTCAGACCTTTCTGCCTAGTTGATAGACACACACGGGCATAAATAAATATAACGGTTAATTGTCAAAAACTACAGTAAAGTTTTGTCCATAAACGGAA
>JAYMSV010003320.1:0-10038 GCA_036897745.1 Erodium moschatum | reverse complement strand
TGGCCTGGCCCATAAGGGGAGACCAATACTACAACGCAAAGCTGTTGGTGAGTCACCTGAGGATCGGTTGCATGGTCTCCGATGGCTATCCAGCTGAACCGGTCAACAAGGATGATATAGCTCAGGGAATGGAGAAGATTTTGACCGATGAAGGGATTAAGAAGAGGTCGGCTGATCTGAACAACAAGTTTACAAATGGATTTCCGGCGAGCTCCATGGCCTCGCTCGGTGCTTTTAGCGAGTTTATCAACCGAGCTTGAGTATGAGTTTTCGTAACTACGCATCGACACGATGATATGAATAAATGCAGAAACCCGTTATGCGAACGATTCTTTCTTTTTCTTTTCCTTTCTTTCTTTCCACTATCTGAAACCCCATATGTGAAAACGCTGACCACATTTGATCGAGTAAAATGAAATTATAAAGGGATTGGGATCAATTAACTACATGATTATCATAACAAATGACTTTTGTATAGAATCAGTGGGGTCAAAGGGGGGAATGGCACTGTCATGAAGCATCTGGAAGCTTGGGGACAACAGCAGCTGACAGCTCTAAATGCGAGACACGGACGGCTCCGATCAACTTCTCCGGCAATTCATCCGTTGCATTTGCCTGAAAGAAATATTTTAAGCATATCTTGTCAACAGATCATCAGTTACATTTAGTTGTGACTCGCAGAGCTTTCACAAATACAAAGAAAACTGCTGCAGGCTGGTTAGTTACTGAATATCGCCTGAGTTCCTCAATTTGGTGGAATGGTTTTATCGTCATTTATTACCAAAATAGAACAAAGTAAAAAAACAATTGGAAGTTCAGTCTAGTCGAGGGAGAAAAATCTAAAAGTCGATGTAGTTAAGTGAGAAACATGTCAAGATCAATTTAGTTTTGTGAGACGATTCCCAAATAATAAGAGAAGGCCATAAGCAGGGTTGGGATTCATCCGAACCCCCTTGTATGTCTTATTGCTTTGACTTTCAGTAGGAAACTTGAAACATACCTGTACAAGGAAAGCCATATCAACTACCAACGTTGTTATAACGCCAATTACAAGTCCCAAAACTCCATTAGCGACAGTGGAAGAACCAATGTCAACATCAACCTACAACAGCAGACCATGTTAGACAACATTAATGTTCATATGAGCACCTTAATTGATAAACAGTTAGGAAATGCTTTTACTTCTAAGTAATTGGGAGCACGGATATAAGTGCAATCAACTGCCTTTCCCAGTAAACACGGGGTGCTTCCAACACTTTGGCGCACAATCCATGAGCCCTGCATAATTTGAAACTTACGAAATAAATACACTACGTAATATAATTGGCTATGACAGAAGTAGAATTAAATGGACTGATTGTACTTCCTCATTCCGAAGATAAATGTCTCATTTGACTATTACCAAGATTTAAGGGTTCATCAATCTTAATAATTAAGAATCAAGTGTTTAGTGCCCCCTTGCTTCTATGTAAGTAAGGTTGTTGCTACCTTTACTTGATACAGAATTTACCGAGCAAAACAAATAGTATACAACATGTCTGTTTCAAAGTCTGAATGATAATTGCTTCAATAGTCCTAACACCTAAATTAAGCATTTTTAACATGGACCAACTGGGCCATACCTTTGGAACTGATGGGATTAGCTTTAGCCTGCTATTTCGGAATTCATCGTCACCATCAACAAACCGCTGCAAGAGAGATCCATGTACTAGCTCTTTTGCAACAAAATAGAATACCATACTGTAGTGTGTTGAACCAGCTGGTACCTGGAAGAGCAAAAACATATTTATCCAGAAACTAACTGATTCACCATGTTCAAATCCAAAATCACATGAAAGGAAGCAACTTACTTGCAGATTGAAGATCACAGAGAAAAGACCTCTTTCCAAAGCAACCTACACAGCCATTTACCACCAAGGTCCATAAATATGCTACACTTTATGAAGGAGCATTAGTAAACCATTACATTAACAGATTTCAATTTTATTATCAGGGGCTCCACAAAAACTGATCAAATTAACTGAAGTTAGTCAAAGACCCTACAAACAACTACTTGCTGTTTTACAGGTTGCTAAAAATTGTGCTATGGCAACGAGGTTATTAACGAGCAAAAGCCTCAAAACAAGCAAGTCTCCCAAAATATCAAGTTCAGGCATCTATATTTGAATCACTGATATGCCATGACAAGTTCATGCAACCTATTGCATCTTTTAAGGGATAGGGGACCATGAAGAGATGAAAAAGATAGTAAGAGCTTATTTAACTGTTATGAAAAACTAACTACAGTCAGGGTATATATATTAAGTTGGAATGCAAAAAGTTTTCATTACTTGTGCCGCACATCCTTGCTGCCTAGCAACATGGTCTATTCTTTTTGTGTCCTTCAACCAATCAACAGCAACAAGGTCCATCATATGTTTCCCGGCAGGAATCTTCAAACACAATGGAAAAAATGCAATGAGAGCATGCCACAAAGGCTATAAAATTTCAGTTCACAGGAGTGATGTGCCACATTCTAAGAGAACCTTTGATTTGTCAAAACAAAAACGTTTGCTTCGGACTCTGAAGTTATTCCCATCAGAAATTTTCCAACAATTTCGAGCTGTTTCACGGTCATCGTGTCGTAGATTACCCGTAAAACATGATAAATCAATTTCATCTGCCGGTTCTTCAACTGCTTCAAATCATGAAATCAGTTGTGATTAGGAAGTCCACTCATATTCAAAGATCTTAAGCAGATACAAAATATTATATAGTTCATCTGTATCCACCTGTATTCTTGGCATCGTTCTCAAGTGTTTGATATGCCTGAAAAATAGCCAAATAAACTCCTGTTCAGTAATAGTGTGCACCAAAAATATAGGGTATGACACGAATGAAGAAACCTCTTGTTCTGCCTCAGCTATTTGAAATTCTTCATCTTCATCAGAATACTCATCCAGCATCACAGAGTGTCTACTTCCATTATTTAGTTGATCAATTGTATGATGGACGGAAGATTCTTGCAGTGTTTTACTCTTCTTTGAAACAGAAGCTGAAGTCATGTTGACCATAACAGGGATTCTTGGAGGGGCACCCCTGTCATCTGTTTGAGCAAACCATTCACGCAGTCCTGTCATATGAATGCAGCAATGATGATAAGTTTAAAACTGAGAAATTACAGTTTTCACTGACGAAAACTTCCAGGCTGAAGGGAACATCAATTGGATATAAGATCGAGTATAAAGTATGCCAAAAGTTGGTAAGTCTCTTGCTTCCCAGTTGTTTGTCATATTAAAATCAAAGCATTTGAACAGAAATTATAAAGACAAACTTAGAAGCAAGAAGAATAAGAAAACTCCAAAGAGTATGCAATACGGAAAGTTTTCCTAAATGTGACACCAGTTATCCATAATATGGCCTCATATTATATCTAATACAAGCAGACCCTCAACCTAACCATAGGATGCTAGGAACTAAAAGTTCTTGATTGCAATGCTTTTCTTGAATGCCAGTTCACATATATGACAACCGATTATGTAATTGCTAACAAGTCATAAATGTGGGAAATAGGGACCATAAAAAATGCTGAAAAATCTGATAGGTGACATGAACCCTACAATGTTGGAAAACATATATAGAAATGGTTTCAACCCATCACAGATATACTGCTGTTGAGAAATACATCAGCTATAATGTAGAAACTCACCAGCAACACTATTTAATATCTGAAGCAGACAATGTTGTTGAAATGATGAAACATAACCTACACCCCATCCTTTCAGATCAATCTGCATTAAATGCTGCACTTGTGCCCGGGGCTTCCCGTTTTGAGACTTAAGAGGGGAAATGTTGAATCCTCCACCTTAAAACAAACAGAATGTAAAATGTTAATAATCTGGGAAGATATCAATAAAATAAGCAAATATTTTATCTTGTCCCCACCCATCTACAAAAAAGAAAAAATAATTACAATAATCTTTTCATCGAACATATTCCAAGGCACCAGAGAAGAAGATTACTTTCAACATGCGCCCGCACATATCCTGGCTGTGGACCGCAGTTCTCATGCTCTCTAGAACGAAAAAGAATAACTGCACAGCAGAGAGGAAAGAAGTTTTAAGAGGTCAGAAACAGTACGTAAAATTTCAAACAAGAGGGGTAAAAAAATTCGCACCATAACTTCCATCATCATTTCGGCGCCAATAACGAACATAGCAGAGATCGCGGGGCCATACAAACCTGAAAAATGCATGGAGCAGAAGAAGCTTTTATACGACAATAACTTAATGGTTATTAGAGAAACTCTACAAAGTTGCATGGATAAAACCAATAAATGTTTATTTGAACAAGCATGCTCATGCACTAGTAGCAAAATCAAATTCCTGACAATGTTGTTAATATTGATATTTTTTATCACAAAAACCAAGTTCCCAGTAGAAATAAACTTCACACATTTAAAGTAGCACTTAAGATTTTAACAAAAAAGAAAAGGTTGTTGTGTGAAAGCAAATGGCCAAGCACACCAGCCACCATTTGGTGGGATGAGCATGGCTATGTTAAAATCCTAATGCAGCTAGAATTGTTTGTAGGAATTAGAACACGAGTAAAATGCTGAGTTATAACCATTTTTAGATCATGGTTCAGAATGTGCATCACATTAGGTAATAAGAATGAATGGTTTGATAATGACATATCTACACTCTATAAAAATGAGATGAAGAGGAAGTAGAATTGAAGCTCTGACTTGAATTTGCATATGAGGACCGTGTATCACCAACTTTCACATTAAACACTAAAATGTACAACTCTAGTGAAACAATAGATACCGATCAAAGCATAGTTGCATAAACCACAAACTTGATTCAAATTGAAGAGTATTACGTCGGAAACCAGTCCATCTGAAGTCTATGATACAGTATTGCCGTATGACCATCTACCTCCTCAACTAAGCTACCATACTGGAAACTACAATCCCACCTGCATTTTAAAATCAATGTCAGTCTTCCGCAATGGACATGTACATGTGGGTGTGCAAGTGTAAAATCAGTGGGTTTTTTTTTGTTGTAAAACAAAAGAGTACTGCCACTATGTGCTTTAAAGAATAAGAGAGAGAGAGAGAACACACTTACTCAAACCGTGTCCCATCCATGCTCATTATAAGTTCAAATATTTCTTCACAAGTGGCCTCCACGACTCCTACAGCCTTCATAGCTCTACTACAGCTCCTTGGCTGCATAATGAAAGCAACTTTTAATGGTTGTACCCTCTACACGTGCCATCATAAAAGCCTAACGCGTAGTAAGGTCACATGGTGTATCAAGCAATACAAATAAATAGCTCCATACAAGATAATCAACTTCGACAAGTTCTTCAAAGATGCGAAGTCCTGTCAATATCCAAATTGAAAGTCATCAATGCCAGCAAAACATAACCTGATGCTACAATATTCACCCATTTGAAGCAACTTTTCTTACTTGTTTTTCCTACTCATCACATCTAAATAATAAGGGTTATTTTACCATTTTGGCATTGGAGAAGACGCCAATGCTTTCTAGAAAATGCTTGGCTGTTTGCATTTTGGTTTGTAAATTCTGAGTCAATATCCCGTGTCCAGTCAAGTACTGATTCAGGAGGACCTGCCAGTGCCAATTATACTAACATGATGAGTCTTAGCTAAACAATTCACCCAAAAAGAACACACTGACAGTCAAGTGAAAGAAAACAATGACCATTTCCAATTGTTGTTCTCCTTTTCAACAAAGAATCATCTTCATCCTCCGGGGCACTGAACCTGAAAAGAAGTTTACCAACAAGAATCAGATTCCTAGTAGATATCACAACATATTAAATATGAAATGATGCTCAGCTACATAAATAGAACAGAGATTTAGGCAATGGTAATAACGCAAGATAATCACTCCCAACTGCATATAAACAACTTGATACAAATTCATCACAACTACTGCCAAAATAGTTGCATCTTAATGAACTGCTAGAAGAAAAAAAATACAGCAGAAGTATATACAGATGCATTCATAAATAGTTACAGAGAGATTCTTAAGTGAGACTCAATGCCATATCAAACTTGGGATTCACATAGCTGTTTATCCTGAAAATTAAACTTCCTCATGAAACCATAGAAAGCTTCCTTTATTTGTAGTAAGCTAAAATTTTGTTAAGCTGTGTCAAAGAATGCTAGATGGTAGCTATTTACAACAGCTAGACAAGCATACAAAATTTGTCATGTATGTAATAAACACACATTAACTACTACCAGTCTATTATAAAAAGGCAAAAGGGAAACAAAATAAACAGACACTTACTGACTTTCACGGTCTGATGAGGAACCATTCCTTCCATTATCCATTCCAGATTTATATTCAAAAGAAACATACTTGTTACCATTTGGAACCTGTGAATCTTGATGCTGCACACATTAGCACACACTCAGTTCAACAAGCGTTGAGTTGCTTAATGCAAGAAGTTTGCTCGCAATCATAAAAGAATCATAAATAAGTTCAAAATTCAAACGAACACTAATGAATCAAATAAATATTGTAATGTACACTCTCAAGCCGTTTCTGTCTAGTTCCATACAGTACAACAACAACAAATTCAGAAGAAGGATATGGCTTTCATCTTTTAATGATAATCATCAATGCATTAGAGTAAATCGGAGAAACGTGCAGAGAGGAAATTAAACGCTTAAACTGTGCATATTCTTAGAAACATACCTGATCAATGACAAGCTCGATTTTTTCCTTCCAGAGTAAAGCCTCTTGGATATTAAATGCAGCCATCTATAACAAGATCAGAACCCATTATGATATTGATTTTATTGAACACATTACCACTACCCATGAATTTAGGTATTATATAGCTGTACTATTAAATTAGATCGCTGTGACTTAACCTTGTAGTTAACCCTGACTAGCTACTTGACAAATTTCTATCTTCCTAAATTGCTAAGGTATAGGAGCAAAATATTTATTTTTATCCACAGAAATAGAGAGAGATACTGATATCTTATAAGTTGGTAACCCAACAGAAAATAGATGGTACATGTCCTCCTAGTAGTCATCAAAGAACTGGTTTAAAGACAAAAAAGCACTGGTCATGCCCTATAAAATTATAGCATGACTAAAAAAAGATACACCATCATTTTTATCTATAAATACATCAGTCTGCCATTTATTTTAGCAGTATAGCTAAAAAGCAAGAAGTTATTGACTAGGCTGAGGCTGCACAGATCCTATCACGTGTAACATATGTTTTCCAATCACTTGCATGAGTGACTTTAGCAATTAATCTAAATTATTTTTCAAGCACAAGTTTTCCCTGAGTTGGCACTTGGCAGAACCACAAGCAAACTGAAATTGGTTCATATAGCTCATTAGGATTTGTTTTGGGTGACCAGTGTCATTAAAACCTTAAACATAGTAAATACTACTTACAGTAATGCGATGTTGCTTCTCTTTCTTGTTGTAGACACACAAAACATAAACCATCTGTAGTAGCACAAGTTATGGTTAGACAAGTGAAAAGTCGCCGAATTGAAGAAAGATTATTTTATCAAACGACTGAAAAGTTACGACTGCTCAGATTTTAATGTAATTATAGACAGTTCCCTGAGAGAGCGAGAGAGGCCAAATACTTGCCACCTTTTTCGAAATAGAAAGGATGTATTATTCCAGAATGAGAAACCCTTTCAAATACTGATGTTTACATGAGATTTATCATTGGAAGAAATAGTCATAAAGTATCACAATGGTTCTAGGTTGTGTTTTGGTATAAAAATGTTGTTTTATAAATTTATAAAAACAAAGAGGATAGAACAAGTTCAAAAGAAATTGGCAAACAGAACATTAGAACGCTATAGAATACTTGTAGCTACTTCTCTTGACATTTTCACTTCGGCCGACACAATTATGAATATAAAGCATTTGAACAATCTGATGTTTGCCAAAGAAGTACTGTTGGTCTTAAAACAATCTTATATGAGCATATGGCTGCTGGTGTTCTAAGATCACTCAACACTCAAATATACTTCTTAAATGGATTATCTAGCTCTAAGGCTTTGGGGTTCATCAGTAATTGATGGCAATTAATAGATAATTAAACTGGGCAGCAAGACAGGGGTTTGTGATGAGAGAGTAATAATCATCAGGGGATTCTGAAGATGCTAAAAGGATGAAAAAATGGACCATTTCCTTACAACCAACAGGAAAAAAAGTAATCTTAAGCATATAATCTTTAACTCATTGATTTGGAAATCTGACATGCTAAATGAGATATGCCAGGTTGAACTAGAATTTGACACTGATGTGAAATGGCTCCACAAGAATTACTAAGATCCCAGTATCCCACTAAGAGGTTCCAATTATGCCTCAAATGTAGTTGCTAGCACGTAGCAATCAACCTATGCCAATAAGTTCGTTTAGGATCCAGAGTTAGGAAGACTGTCATGCTAAATTTTAGGGACAAAAACATCTTTGGATTCACTTTGTAGTTCATACATTGATAGTGTATGAATGAATTTCACATTCCTACCCAGTTTCCAGCCATTACATCCAAGAAAAAGATTGATTTTTTCCTTAGGGACAAATAACAAAGCTTTCGAAATCCACCTACATACCTAAAATCAAATCCCCCAAATACACGGACATAATCTAGTGTGCTAACTGATTTCCAACTGGTATTTAGTGAAAAGAAAGATAACCCTGCTTCAAGTGGCTTCACTCCAAATCTGTGACAGCATAGAAACTCTAAAAGCTTACAAAATAACTGTGTGTGAGCATGTGTGTGTGTATGGAGGGGAATTGATCACTCACATGCCCATGGTGGGTCTTCAATCCCCGGTCCTCCACCCTACAATTTCCATCGATTAACATGGTCTTGATTGGAACCTAATCAAAACATCCACAAAGAATTTGCAGTCAATAAGCTTTTTCTTTCATCTTTGGCAACAACTTTGCAATTCAACAGTGAAACACATTGACTGCAGAAGCTTAATTCCAAATCAAACAACTGATATGCTCATAGATTCTCCAAAGATTAAAAGAAAATCTCCCATCCCCTTTAGCAACATAAACTTTTACAAAAACCAGTTCTCTTTTAAGCAAGATGCCATTTCTTCTATGAATCACAAACAAAACAAAATGACTAAAAACTACATTTCCCGAAAGTAATTTCTACTTCACCTGATTATCCTGAGGCTTCTTCTTGTAGTACGCCAGCAGGCGCGTCTCGAGCACGAAGTACCTCATGTGTATGAACGACCTCCCGATCTTCCTCCTCCCATACCGCACCATCCATCCTTCATAGACGACCTTCGACGCCATCTACAAGCCTCGAAATCAATCAGAAAACCACTCAATTCCTCCACTAAACTCCAATCAGATCAATCAATTACGCAATTAGACGGAGCCGAATCCGACTTCCATTTCCAGTCAACTCAAATTCAAAGCACCGACGAATCCGGGAATTCGCAGGTCCAAGCTCGAGAGCACAGCACCGCCGCAGGATCTGCAGAGATTGACTACCGAGGAACATAAACGAAGAGAGCACAAAAATTACCGGCGGATCCGAGCCACGCTACGCCGTTGTGGTCCGTCAAAGGCTTGAAAACGCCGCCGAGATCGGGAGGCGGCGACGCCCGGAACAATGACGTAGGAGGAAAGAGAGAGCGATCAGGAGACGACCGAATTGAGGAGATTCTGACGGCTCGACTGGGAGATCCCACGTAGCGACAGTTATTTTAAAGAGCAGGGCGCCACGTGGACGGACGCTATTGATCCGTGGCCGCTGGGTGTGTTGTGGCACCGTGACGCTTTCGCGGTTTTTGAACAACAACAACAGGTACTGGTGCTCCTGGACCTGGTGGAGGTGGTGGTGACTACGAAGCAAGTAGTAGTACAAGTCCTCTGTTTTTCAAACCAGTCCCTCGAAGAGATCGAATTTGCAAGTAACGACCCTGGAAAAATACGGTAACTGCTGTAAGGTCCTTGTAGATGTAGTGACTACTGACTAGTGAAGGTGGAGATATTTGGCCTGGAA
>JAYMSV010003319.1:0-10040 GCA_036897745.1 Erodium moschatum | reverse complement strand
AGGGATGGTAGCGTTGCCATGGGGGACGTAAGAACGGGGGGCTGAAATAAAAGTCGGAAAAGAATTAGCTTGAACCTTTCTCATCTTTTGCTGCGTTCCTTTTGCACGTTAGTAGATTGAACTTAAATACGAAAGATTAACGAAAAAGACCAATGAAGAGAGGACACGTGTGAGACGAACACCGAATATTTAGGCAAATCTAGTGACTTTTAGGCCAACTGAATGAAGATCATTGTGAGCTGCTACTTACTTTTAGCAGTGGAAATTGTGTGTACCCAATAATCAATTTTTGGTTCGAGTCAGATCCTGACGATGACGTGGATGCCCAAGAAAGTGCACTCCTATAAATAGAAGGTGAAAACAAATAGAGAGGGATGTGCGTAAACTATAAATACATAAATATTAGCTCGAAAATGAAAGTTGACTTTAATTTTCTTTTTTCTCACACAAATTTTGGATATTTCGGAGAAAATTATCACTCATTTTTGTTTTCTTGCACGGTCTAAACGATGACTACGTGGAGCAATCTATTACGAGGATTTTGTCCCCCTCTTCTATCCAATAAATATAGTGTAATAAATGTTTTTATAGCCATGATAAAGATTGCACTCGTTTTTATTTCTTATCACATCAACAATTATACGTAAAAAAGAATAATAATTTCAACATACTCAATTATGTTATAAAATTTGAATATCTATTGGGATGGGATGTTACATCTGATTACGTAAAATTTGTTTACGATATTTTATTGATTTGAAAAATCTGACAAATCTCTCGATGTAACGACATGATGCCAATGACTTTAAAATTTGTTTACGATATTTTATTGATTTGAAAAATGTGACAAATCTCTCGATGTAACGACATGATGCCAATGACTTCGGGAAACCCTAGCAGTGGGTTGTTAAAAGAAATTCCTCACTAGGGACGAAGACAATGACGGGGTCACACAGAAGACGTTGAAAGTCCTACACTCATCGGTAGGGTCTACAACCCAACCTCGCCATAAGATATGATCTACTGGATGGAGTATATGGCAGTGGGCTGGAGGATTGTTTACACCATCTTTGGTCAGGTCTTTTTGGACACCCTCCACAAGGAGGGACATCCCTTGTTGTTATAGAGGAAAGTGACTATCACCCAACAGTCGAAGCGATCCCCACTACGCCGGTTACGAGTTCTTTTTGCAAAACCAAAAAGCTATTCAGGAAAATTCGAGTGACTGAACTTTAGTTTTTCTGTGTTATTTTTTGAGTTATTTTGCTTGTTATCAATCTACAACAAAATGAGTATATTTTTTACGAGTCTAGAGCGTCCATGCACCTGCTCCAGTGCAGGAGTCATGGACTGTAATATGAAATTCACGACCAATTCCCTATGTTATGTAATTGGTATTTCAACACCAAACTACAAATTTTAAGGAACATATTGAGTTGGTAATTTCATATTGATTTTAATCTATTAAAGAGAGAAAAAATATATATCAAACAAAGACAAGTTTTAAATATTTTAAAATCGTTTACATATGTTTATTTTTAGAAAGAAAATAAATCAGATTTGATTGGGAACAAACAACGGCTGTCTGAGATCCACCTCTTTGTCCTAAATTACCGAGTTCGTGTAATAATAGTACCACAAAAGTCATAAAGACCAGACAAAAACAGAAAGGCCGATAAAAATAGAAAGCGAAGCGATATGAATAAGAAAAGGCCGATGGGTCCCACCAACGAGCACTTTTTTCCATTATCTTTATTGTGCACTTTTTTTATCAGCTTATGTCACTTTTTGCCTACACAAAAATATCTATCTGAAAATATCTAATTTAAATATCTATTTTACACACTACACATCTCTCTCTACAATAATACCCATAAAAATATCTATTCCACACACTTCCCATCTCTTCCACTTCTAGAGATAGAGAGAGAGAACCCAAACCTCTGAAGAAAAGCTCCTACCTCAGCAGCCTCCTAGGGTTTCAATTTCCCTCCAATTTGTTTATTGCTCCAATTTTGGCTCTTTACCGGATCTTCACCTCTCTTTTACGGTAATTTCCCCCTCTTTTTTTAGGTTTTAGGTGATGTTTTGATGAATTGATGAGGTTTCTTCAGATTTTTCTCAATTTCTGCTTCTGGGTATGTTCAATTTGTTGCAGAAACTTGGATCTCAGATGGGTTTGTTCTATTTTTTTGGTTTGGTGTGTTGTGTAGATATATGGTATTTTTGTGAACTTTTTTACTTGTGGGCCTGATTCAACTTGCTGAATTTGTTTGTCTGTAAATAGCATGATTGTTTTGTTTCTGAATCTGGTGTTGTTGGTTTGAGAAATTGATTTCTGTTGGTTATATTTGGAAGTGTTTTGTCACTGAGGAAATGAGATTAAAAGTGTCCATTTTTGGTTGATTTGTTGCTCTTCATGATTGTAAATAGATAACCCCTTTTCATTGATAAGCTCTTGTACATTCAATACTCTTTATTCTGGTAGCTGTTACCATTTAACCCTTGGTTTTTTCCTGTCTGTGTCCTCTCTGTGGTACTAATTACTCTGGTTTAATATCGATATTGAGAGTTGCTTGATGATGGAGATGAAGTATGGACTTTCTGTTTGAAATGAAACTTATGGGTTTTATCTTATACTAAACTGATTTTGTGTCTTTTTGAGGGTTGTAGAAAAGCACAGTGAATTACTGGATTTTGGCGGAGATTTTGAATTTGAAGGATTTATATAGGAATTTTCGATTAAGATCGGTGTTCGAAGATGGGTTTTATGTGCGATTTCTGCTCGGATCAAAGATCCATGGTATATTGCAGATCTGATGCTGCATGCTTGTGTTTGTCTTGTGATCGAAGTGTCCACGCTGCCAATGCCCTCTCCAAGCGCCACTCAAGAACTCTCTTATGTGAAAGATGCAATTCACAGCCTGCGATTGTTAGATGTGCAGAGGAAAACATATCTCTGTGTCAGAACTGTGATTGGACCGGTCATGGTAATTCTACATCTTCTTCAACGCATAAGAGACAGACTATCAATTGTTACTCTGGTTGCCCGTCAGCTTCAGAACTTTCTTCCATCTGGTCTTTTGTTTTAGACTCTTCTGTTACTGACTCCACTTGTGAGCAGGAAATGGGTTTGATGAGTATCACTGAGAACAGGGAGGCTAATAGCTGGGGTCCTGAAAAAAAATTCGCCCAAGACGGTTCTGGTACAGTTGAGATGGACGATTGGTGCAACACTGATAAGCAAAGTGTTTGGGCTGGGTCCTCTTCTGTTGCTGAACATAACTCAGATTCACACAATTCAGACCAGCCCTCTGGTTCTGCTAATGCTATGCTTCCCAAGGTACATAGTTGTATTCTATTCTTTGTTAACATGGAGGTGTAGTTACAAATCTATATGGATTAATTGCAGAATGGCTATTGCGTAGTATAGTCTTTTGCGCATAACTAGCCCCAACTTTAAAATGTCATTTACAACTACCTAAACTTTCAAAATTGCATATAACTCTTTTTCGCCAATAAATGATGAAAACACCATTGACCCTAATTGATTGTTTTTGAGCCTTTTTAATAGCCTTATCGTCTAAGGAGTCTTATTACATCTACTCAACCGTTTTCTATATCCAACCAAAATGTTTTTGGTAGTTATGAAGTCTTTTTTGAGATTATGGTCAAGGCCATTTTCCGGCGAAAAAGAGCTATATGCAATTTTTTGAAAGACATATAGTATGCCATATCTATATGTGATCAACTAACCCTATTTAGGGTTAATTTCAGATAGCTATTGTGTACTATACATACTGAGAAATGTCAAGTACCCACCTTTTTCATAATTCGGAGTCTTGGTCTGTCTATATAATATCAATTGCACACTCATGGGATTTTCCAGTGCACAACATTCTCTATATGTGCAATTATCATTTTCTTTGGCTACTGTTTTGGGAACCTAACAAGAGGCATTACACCGAGGATCGTATATTTAAGGAATGTAACTACTCAATTAAACCTAGTAACTGATGTTTCCATTTTCTTTGGCTATAATTTATTGTTTTATGTCGTGCTTGCTAAATTGTACTATGAATAAGTGTCATTTACTTTGTTGAGACCTTGATGGATTTTGAATATGCAGTTGTGTGGCTCTGGAACTAAATGTCTGGGGTTATCTGAAGATGATATCTTTGAAGATTTCAATATGGATGAATTAGATTTGGATCTCGAAAACTATGAAGAACTCTTTGGTCTTGCTCTTACTCACTCTGAAAAGCTTCTTGAAAATGGTGGAATTTCTAGTTTGTTTGGAAAGAAGAGAATGTCTGCTGCTGATCTCAACTGTAATAATGGTGCAGCACCCGCTGAGGTACTCTAGTCCTGCTTCACTTCTATTCATTATCGAACTTTTCATTTCTGTCAATATTATTGACCTGGATTTAATCTTCATATACCGTAGGGTTAATTGCAGATCGTTATTGTGTACAAAACGTCTTTTGCACATAACTATCCCAAACTTCAAAACCTTTTACATCCAACTACCTAAACTTCCAAAAAATTACACACAACTCTTTTTTCGCCAAAGAATGATGAAAATACCCTATACCCTAAAATAACAAATTTTCGTCTTTTTAATAGTCTTATCTTTTAAGGAATCTTTTTACATCTACTAGCCGTTTTCTACATCTAATCAAAATGTTATTGGGGGTTATGAAATCTTTACTGAGCCAGGGTCAAGGGTATTTTTGCCATTTTTTGGCAAAAAAGAGCTGTGTATAATTTTTTGAAAGTTCGCGTAGCTGGATGTAAAAGTTCAAAGTTTGGATAGTTATGTGCAGAAGACGTATAGTAAGCAATAACTATCTGCAATCAACCCTATACTATACACTTTGAAGTATTGTTAAACAGATCGAATTTGGCTTAGTGTTTCTTTGAATTCTTTCATAATGTACTAACATACTTGTTCCATCATCTCCAGCGGTCATCTATTGGACTTGGCAATGCGATGCAGCCAACATGCAGTGATGCAGCATCTGCAGATTCGATGATGAGTGCCAAAACCGAACCTATTCTTTGTTTTGGGGCAAAGAAGGCTAATTCAGACCTATCGTTTTCTGGTGTTACTGGGGATAGTACTGCTGGAGATTATCAAGATTGTGGGGCTTCTCCAATGCTTGTAATGGGAGAGCCGCCACCATGGTGCCCTCCTTGTCCTGAGAGTTCCTACACATCAGCTAACAGGTGTGATGCTGTGTTGCGCTACAAGGAAAAGAAGAAGACACGCAAGTAAGTATAGAGTTTCAGAAATGTTTCAAAGATTATTATCTACTCCCTTTGTGCCTAAATAAGTGTCTTGTCTTAGTTTTTGTGAAAAGTAAGGAATAGTGGAGTAAGTAATTCGACTTCCCCCCCATTTCCACTTAAATCCGACGCCCATTTTAAGACAGTTGAAGTATAATGATTAGGGATAATTGCAAAAAAAAGTGTCATGCATTATTCAGATTTTGCCAGTCATAGCCTTCTTTGATAATGACAAAAAGTATCTTGAACTTGTATTTTTTGTTGCTCTTATATCAATTCGTTTTAAAATGACAATTTTGTCCATGAGTGTCTAAATAAGGGTCTTGTCTCAGTTTTTGCCAAAAATAAAAATAAGGAAGAGTGGGGTAAGAGAATTCTTACACACATTTTGAGGCAGTTGAAGTTCAATGAATAGTGATAATTACAAAAAAAAAACGTCTTCCCCTAGCCTGGTATGGGAAGAGGTTTGTTGTTTAACCTCCAATAGAGGTTTTGTTCAAGTTGTAGTCAATAATTTTCATGCTCTGTTTCTTCTATTTCTTCTTTGTATCGTGTAGAAGTAAGTAGCAGTTATTTTCATAGTCTAAATGGGTTTGCATCGCGTAGACGTAGCAGTTATTGTAATAGTCTATATGGGTTCTGTCAATGACAGAATGCCTCGTTTTGTATCAGAGATTGCCTTTGGTGCAATCTGCTCCTTTATCCTCAATTGGGATGGAGGAGATGAAATACACATTGCCGGTAAATTTTTTTTACAAAAAAGTAGTATGTGTTATTCACTTTTTGCAAGACATAGCCTTCTTTGTCTTCGATAATCAAGGCAAGGTTATGCTTTGCAAAAACTGAATACTAGATATCATTTTTTTTGCAATTAATCCCTAATGATTATTTGAGGTCGTTTTGTAGCTTTTGAGGATCTAATCTTTTTCCATTTCTATCTTCTTGTACTATATTGTGGATATATCCCATGCCTTCACTAAAACATGAATCCTGGCTCTACGTGTCTTATTTTCTGTTTGACAAAAATATAGATTCAGTTTCAACTACTTATGATGCATCAAGCCTTATCATTATGTGGCTTAAAGTATGTTCTAATCATCTGCATTGTTGCAGGTTTCAAAAGACGGTGAGATATGCATCCCGCAAAGCAAGGGCTGACGTCAGAAAGAGAGTGAAGGGTCGGTTCATCAAGGCTGGCGATGTTTATGATTACGATCCTTTGAGCCAAACCCGGAGCTGTTGAAACTTGAAAGCACAATATTCAACTATGCATCCTACACAAGGGATGTGAAATTGCTGCATTATTCTCATGCAATGACATGGGGTATGATTATATGATCTCTCAGGACCCAAAAATGGCGGATATAAAAAGTGGGTTTAGGACGTTTCACCGATAGAGGACTGATTGAATGTGAAGTGTCCTATAAGTTCTCTTGACTACCTTACCATTATAAGAATGATTCTCATTTCTTCTCTGTATATATGAGCAAGTCCTACGACCGATTCTTCTCTATATTTGTAGCTAGGGAGTCCTGAAAGCCCTTTAAAAAGATCAGACGATGAACTTGTGCTTGTATTTTTGTTCCGTGGACAATGTGTTATATAGTATAGGGTTTTTATGCAATTGAGAGAGATGTAGTTTCATAAATCTGATGGATCGTAGTGAATTTCATCACATTTTGCAAGAACATGAGATGTCTCTGGTGGATGTTTTTTTTGAAGGAGTAATGCATCAATTTTATATATCAATCAGTGAAGATATACATATAATATGATGAAACGCATAAGCAAACGGTAAATATTACAGGCTCCAGACTAGTTAGCGTATAATATTACTGACTCCCGACCGAAACCAGAGCGCAACACAGGCGCCCCAGAACGTGCAAACAACGTGCACGTTAAAAGTGCAACAACTTGCATACCAAAAATGTCACATAACAGGCATACCAAACGTGCAACTAATGCATAACAAAGCTGCAACAAGTGTAGTTATTATAAACAGAAAAACATAAATAAAACGAAACCTAGTCGCACGAACGGAGGACTGACCACCACAGCAAAAGCCGGACAACCACCACAGATCCAGATCTGGTTGTAGCTTCCGGCTCTAAAACGCCACGGCACTAAGCAAGCGACACCGAAGGGAACAAGTTCGGCGGAACTAGACCATTCGCCAGAGGTCTCACCACGAGGGAGCAGGACCACACCACCTCGGGTGAGTAGGACCACACCGGAGCAAGGGCCAAACTCGGTAGTACAACACTAGAAGGAAAAATGTTGCCGTTGTCAGACGAAGAAAACGTGGGAGAAAGAAGGGGGATCAGGTGAGGGAGAAGGGTACGAGGAGAAAGGAAGCACACGAGACCCCGCCGGCAACAACCAAGGCCGAAGCCTCGGCCATCACCGGCGGAGATGAGCATAAAACCAGAGACGAACACCAAATGACAATGAAAAGAAGAGCAAATGTAGGGTCCACTGCATAACTTAAAGGCCATGGCTAACACACTGCTTCTAAAAGCCTACAAAACTCTTAAAAACTCGTTAACACATTGCCCTTAAAAGCCTATGGAACCTTTAGAAGCTCTCCACCACCCCATTGTAGGAACAAACAATATCGGCGGGGACCTAGGCGCCACTGCAGATTATATCCTATCATTGTGCATTAAAATGATATCGTTACTTGCTATTTTTTTTAGCGTATTGTGAAAAATTTATGAAGTAAAGATGAGTGATAGCTGAACTGAAAACAAGAGGGAATGGTGAGGCATAATTCTTGACAGTCCCGGAACGCTGACCCTAAGTAAAATGTTTGGTTAATTAAGGTGACTTCTTAAGGGGTGGATCCTTATTCCAATGGATGTACGCTACTATCACATCTTGCAATTTTCCTGGCTCGACTCGGATGGACCTTTTTTCTCTAACGAGTATGCTGGTCTCTCGGTGGAGACCATTGAGAGGAGGTAAGGATGATGCCAGACATCCAAGGAGGTCCTCAGGAAAAGGATGAGGCTTGGGATCGGGTTGGGACGAGACGTGTCTCCTCATCGGCGTCCCACTCTCCCGTCTGGTATTCATTGGACCTGGCTAGGCTGCATAACAAATATTGTCTGGTTGTTACCAGTTCGTCGGTAATCCCCATACACGAATCCTGCAACCGATTCAAAAGCTATCGGTGTATGGATTTCAAATCTAGGCCACTTCGGAATCCGATAGTGCTTTCTCCATGATTACTGATCGGAACAGATTAATCACCCGTAAAGCCGTTGACAGATTAGAAATGGGAAAGGGTATTTTATACTTCATAACACATGACATTTATTTTATATGCTTCTATAATTTAAAATTTGATATTTTGGACAAAACTACCCTTATTCAGACCAACCACTTATTTCCTTCCCCTCTTCTCCCTCTCTTGATTGCAGCGACAATACGAATATAATAGTGACAATCCATTGTGATTCAAAGTTAAGATCAGGAAATTTAGCAAAATCTGAAGCGAGTTGCGGAAGTAACAATCGTCCTATCGGAGACTTTTCGAGAACTAGAATTGAATTTGATGGGCTAATTGTAGCCCATTGAAGACCTTGGATGATTCCGAAGTGTACTATGTAAACTTTCTCGAACAGCTCAATGGTTTCGAATATCGCTTGACTTGACAGAATATAGTAAACAAATGTAGGCAATGCAAGGTCTCATGCATGGGAGGGAAACTGAAATTGACACTACACCTTCCTTCACATGGCCCTTAAGGAAGGAGAAATATTGACAGTAATCTTGTGATTGATCACAATCACAAGATTTCAGGATCATTAGCAACTCATTTCTTATTATTGATACTGTGATTAGTTGGTATAGATTTATTTCCACCATTAGATCTTGCATCTCCTGTATAAATGTGTATGTGCAATACCATTGTGAATCACTACGAAATAAGAAACAAGTTGAGAAATTATCTCACTTTACATGGTATCAGAGCAATGAGGGAGGATTTCATCCCTGCTCTAGAGTCCAGGCCACCAAACCAGTTGCTCCCGCAGCCCAAACGCCCATACCAGTCCCGGTCACGATTCCCGGTCACGAATCTCGGTCGCATCCAATGCCCCAGCTTCAGTCCCGGTCACGAATACCGGTCTCAAATCTCGGTCGCAGCCCAATGCCCCAGCTTTCCGAATGACACATTCTTGTTTAATATGAAAAATGACACATTCTTATTTAATAATTTAGAAAATCCATGTTTAGAAAAAAAAATGACAGGTTTATGTTTAAAAATTATTATGTATAGTTGTTGATACATATTTTATTTTTGATATTGATTAAAGGTGTTAAAAAAAAGCTTGACCGCTGTTATTAAAAAGTCAATTTTTGAATTTTCGTCTAAAACCATCGAATACGTAGAGACGACCCTGCGTACATTATGTTATTTTATAACACAAATGACTGGTTACAGCTTCCAAAATTTTCACATGTCGTTAGTGTATTTTAAAATTTTGAATAGTTTTATCTCTCACAAGTTATTTAATAATCATTTCAATTGATGAACATTTAAAATCGGTCATCTTGGTATCTTTTTTTTTTTGAAATATAACTGGGTATTTTATTACGAACGGTCAATAGTTAACATACCAGCAAGGGCTACTGGAATGTCATTACAATAAGGATCCAAAACTACCCATTCGTTCGCATTCTTCGCCAGCTCATGAGCTATGATATTCGCCTCCCTCTTCACATGGTTAATCTTAAAACCCGGAAGA
>JAYMSV010003318.1:0-10041 GCA_036897745.1 Erodium moschatum | reverse complement strand
AACTTTGAAAGCTTTGAGCAAACCGATTCTTTAGCAACTCGAACGTAACTATTTTCAACACATGCCCATCCAAAAATCTTAGAACTTGTTCAACTTTTTTCAAGTAGAGTATTATTCTGAAATTTGTACCATTTCTCAGGCATGGTGGCACTGGTCTTGGCCTATGCATTGTAGGAACTTTGGTGATTTACTTTCTTAAACATATAATAATAATAATAATGGCGACATGAGGATGGCACTTACCGGTGTGAACTTTTCATGGCACCAATAGCCCAAACTCTTTCAAGACCATAATTTAATGTGTTCTGAAGCCTGCTTATCAAAAATACTGGCTTAGAATTATGAAGATCAAGCAACCTCAGAAACAAATGAAGAATAGAATGTCAAATAACTAAAAGTTCAATAACTATATCTAGGAAAAGAAGAAATAAAGGACCTTGATCAACCAAAATGTTAATAAAAATGTCTAAACAGGCTTTAATCTAAGCATTAATGATTTTTCTCAATCAAGAATATACACCAGATTCAACCTTCATTATTTTACAGTCCCAGATAAGGTCCACCATATGTAGCAGCTACATTTTTTTAGTCCACTAAATAATGAACAAAAACCATACACCATTTACAAACTTTTCAGCCCACAATACCTGGACTATTTAATCAATGTAATACATAGAAATCTTTGGCTATTCCTAAACCCTATAATGATTGATGCCTGAATGTACTTAAAAATGGTAAGGCTGAAAATGGCAGGTTAATTTTTGTATAGTATCAGTTCTTCACGTCAAATTAACAAAATCAATGAGCTAAAGCTATTAGGAAAAACAATGAAATTGAGAAGTAGGAAACAAACATATCAGGAAACGCACCCAAACCATTGCGACTGAAACTAAAATGAAGAAAAAAAAATCCGACTCAAACCCCTAAAATCGAACAACCCAACCACTCAATTGACCAGCCACTAGAGCCTCAACTAATCAAAGCCTCATAATCAATCAGAGAAAGCAAAAACCCCATGGAACACCCAAAGTGGAGCAACCCCAAAACCTAAACTGGCAACCCAATAGCAACCAAAGCCAGATAACAAAATCCAGAGACTCACCGGCGCAGGAGGGTGAAGATTTGATGGAGCCGATGACAGTGGCGCGGAAGCTGCGACGGACGATCTGGTTGAGAAAGAAGCTAGAGACCCATAAAATTAAATGACCAGCAGTAATTGCTCATTCTGCAATAATTTTGGCTCCTACCCTCTCGCAGAATTGAATGTAGAGAAGCTGAAAAGGGTGAGTGAAAGCGAGGAAGGAGAAGCTTAATGTGAAGTTTGTGTAGAGCTAGAAAGGAGGAGTAAAATGTGAAGTGGCATGTTTGTTCGCTAGCAATCAACGGCGGAACAGCATGGACATTTATGGTGCAACGCAAGTGCCTCTCTAGCGTCCCAGCGGCTGATTATTTTGAATCTGTTGCGCTCCAACGTTTGAATTCGCGGAATTTGAAATCCCTCGTGACTTTTACCCCTTGAATTTTCAAACTATACATTTATTTAATCTCTCGTCACTTCACTATCGGTAACTTCATTTTCATGCTACTCCTTGCTATAAATAAGAGACACAACATCATTGAAGATTCACTTCCATATCATGATTGTCCCTTCTTCACACCTCCAGTTTTTCTACATCTTTTCCCATCATTACACCTTCTCCTCTACGTAAACCCCACCATTTCTTCTCTTTAAGATTTTCTCATCTCTTCTGATCAAGATCCAAAAATGCAGGTTTTTTGTCCAAGATGGCTTCTCAAGCTTTTGCTGATATACTCGTTTTTCCAAGCTTTTTCGCAATCCCTGGCGGAACCAGCAACCGGGTCTTGCTCGGACGTCGATAGAGCTGCTCTTCTCAGCTTCAAAGAAAGCATCCACAAGGACACTACTGAGATTCTAAATTCATGGACAGGGAGAGAGTGCTGTGGAGGAGATTGGGAGGGTGTTCAGTGCAACCCACAAGGCACAGGAAGGGTCATTGCGCTACAGCTGCAGAGACCGGCCGGTGAGAGAGACATGTACATGAAGGGCACACTGTCCTCTTCTCTGGGCAGTCTTCAGTTCTTGGAGGCTTTGGTGATAAGTGGCATGAAGCGCATCACTGGACCAATCCCTGAAAGCATCTCAAGTCTCACCCACCTTGCCCAGCTAGTCCTTGAAGACAACTCACTTCAAGGGAACATCCCCCCGTCTTTGGGTCACTTGCCCTTACTCAGTACCCTCTCACTAAGTGGCAACTGTTTGAGGGGACCCATCCCTCCAAGTTTAGGGAACCTGAAGTACCTTCTCCAGCTGAATTTACCCAGAAACTTACTCACAGGTCCAATCCCTTCCACTTTCAAAAACCTTCTGGCTTTACAATATCTTGATCTCAGCTACAATTCAGTATCTGGGTCAATTCCAGATTTTGTTGGCAATTACAAAAACCTTACCATTCTTAACCTCTCCAGCAACCAAATTTCTGGGCAAATACCCAACTCAGTCTGCAACTTGCCCAATCTCCGGGACTTCTCTCTCAGCATCAACCAGCTAACAGGTACAATTCCTGACCAGATTGGGCGGTTATCGTCCCTATCTAGTCTTTCACTTGGTTCTAATCAGCTTACAGGTCAAGTCCCAGCATCTATTTCCAGATTGAGCAACCTTTGGAGCCTTAACTTATCCAGAAATGCCCTTTCCAATCCCTTACCTGGTGCCCTTGCCAAGGGCATATCCGCCCTGTTGTCAATTGATCTGTCCTACAACAGACTCAGTTTATCAACAGTTCCAGATTGGATCAGAAACAGACCTCTAACGAAAGTTCATTTAGCTGGGTGTAGACTCCAAGGAACACTCCCCAAATTCGGCAGACCTGATTCGTTGACCTCCATTGATCTATCAGATAACCAGTTCACTGATGGGATTGCTGGTTTCTTCACTAGCATGTCTAGTTTGCAGAAGCTGAAGCTCTCAAGCAACCAGCTCAAGTATGATCTTTCAGAACTCACATTGCCAGGTGGACTATCCTCTCTCAGTCTCCACTCAAATCAGCTCACTGGGTCTCTCACTATGATCTTGAATGAAAAGACAAGCAACTTCTTGGAGGAAATAGATGTATCAAACAACAAAATCTCAGGAACCATCCCTGAGTTCAAAGAAGGCTTAGGCTTGAAGGTGCTCAATATAGCAAGCAACAACATTGGAGGCCAAATCCCAATTTCAATCTCAAACACGACTTACCTCGAGAAGTTAGATGTCTCAAGGAACCAAATAACTGGCACAATCCCTACAAGTTTGGGGCTCATGCAGAAGCTTTTGTGGCTCGATCTCTCCATCAATAAGCTGGTCGGGAGAATCCCAGCTAGCATGTTGGAACTGCCAGGCTTAAAGCATGCAAATTTCAGGGCCAACTCTTTGTGTGGAGAGATTCCACAAGGTAGACCTTACAACATTTTTCCACCATCTGCTTATGCCCACAATCTGTGCTTATGTGGCAAACCTATGCCACCTTGTAGGTGAAGGGCACAAAGAGAAGATGGGTCAGTAATAAGCTGACCTAAAACAAGATAAGCCAATAAGGCAAGGTTCATTTCCAGCAACAGATATTAGTTGCTCAATATTTATCAAGTCGCACTTTTTTTTTTTCTTATCTTCACTATAGTTCAAATGTTAGTTACTCAGCAAAAACTTTTTTCTTATATGCAACTAGTCTTATTGTTTTTGTATCAAAGCATGATTTAAGCAGAAAAAAATATATGGCATTACACATGGTAATCATTCTGCAAAATAAGAGCTTCCCATTGATACAAAACAAACATCTAGTTCCAACAAAAGAAAGCACGACTACTTTAGAGCATAACTGCATTGAGCAAGCTAAGTTCACATTTACAATGCTCCAAAGTCTAGACAAAAAGTATCTTCCAGACAGATTTGAAAGTTTAGAACCATCCTATTCCTCTTGTTCATTGCCAGATTCATGTTCAGTTTCCTTGTCTAAAACCTGCTCCGCAGCCTCATCCTGAAGGAGAAACAAACTTAAACCTCAGTAGAAGATACATTTTACAAATTATGGAAGGAGACCAAAACCAAACCAGAGAGAATATAAGTAACAGTATAAAATGATGGAAACTTACATCTCCACTTGCAGAGTTGTATTTTTTCATGGCCTTTTCATACTCTGCCTTAAGCTCAATAGCTTTATCCAAATAAGGTTTCTTCTCCTAAAGTAGAGATTAAAGCAACCATAGGATTACATCATGTCACAATACTTGTATTATTTAGCATTCATAAAGGGGGGAAAAGAAACAAAATCTATAGCTTACTCCATCTGTCAAAGATTTCCACTTCTCACCACCCTCCTTTGCAACCTGTAATTACACCATAAAAAACACACACAATTTCATCAATACACAGAATTGTCAAATGCAAACTAACCAATCAAAAGGAACAATTTTGTAAATCTTCCACTTTACCTCTTTAACACCCTTAGATTCTGGATTGGCTTCTTTGTATGATTTCCTAAATTCATCCCTGAAAGACATTTGAGTACATATCAATTTATATGCATGTGTTGTTGAAACGCAGTAAACAATGATATATCAATGAAGTGGAGATATATACAGAAAGATGAAGAAGGAAGTGGGAGGGCGTTTTGGCATGTTTGGATCTTTGTTCTTTTTGTCCAACTTAGCTTTCTTTGCCTTTGGCTCTTCTGAAGCACTGGGTTTCTTTTTGCTACACAAGATTGCACAAGAATATCAGATGGATGCTGAAACTACAATAAGACAAAGATAATACGATAAATTGAATAAATTTACATAAAATTCTGCACCATGTGTATGATAAATTGCTTAAGTATGCACCAAATAAACATACCAACACATAGAGAGATGAATCAAAAATCACAAATAAATGGCCATGAGGTACAGAACAAAGGATAAAGCACAAGCTTCTAAACATAAATGCTAAGGGCTCAGAACAGTTCAATTCACAACTTATATATTCCAAAAGACACATCCCAATAACCCACAGGAAAAACAGGAAGTTGGAGGTTGGCAACCTTCACTTAGCCTAGAGGGCCTCTACATAAACATAACAGAAACCCTTTCATCACGCTCATGATATGCCCAAAGGAAATCAGAAACCAGAGACTTTAAAACAAAAATAGATCAAATGAATATTACCTCTCTATCGGCTTCTTTTTAACTTCAGAGGTGCTTTCAACTACCTGAGCCTCTAAACCATGAATTTAAGAAGCAATAGTTAATTAAATCAGGCAGATCATATTTACACACGACCACTCATGAACAAATATACATATATTGTAGAACACAGTCAAAATGGGAAGAACACACACCTAGGTTCATCTTGATCTTGGCATCAAGGCTGCAACTATGCATGCTAATAAGAGCCACAGGCACATCCTTCTTACATTCATCACTGCATATTAACAAAAATCAACATCACTTTGAAGTTTAACAACATGGAGCTCTCTTCGGTAAAATTACTCAAACCATTAACACACGATAAAGTCCATGACTACATGGATATACGGATACAGACTCCACACTGGATCTCCAACATAAATTAAGCCCTAAAACAAAATTTAGGGCACGGCGAAATCAAACACAAGCACTAGAACACTAATAACAAACGGATCCATAGAAGATGAAACTGGAAAATGAAAGTACCATTTGGCAAAAGCACTTCCATCTTTTCCTCGAACGAGAGATGAGTTGGAGTTGATGCTGCTCTCGTTCTCAGCTTCCACTCTCTTCCTCGCCTTAACAATGGATTTAGACGATCCTCCTCCTCCACCACCCATCTCTTCTTCGCTAATCACTCGCTGGTTCTGTGCTGCTACTGAGCAATTTGGATCTGGAAACGGAGAGACTCAAAGCCGATTCTGAAAATGCTCTTGCGGTTTAAATAACAGATCGAAGGCGCACAAATATTTAAAAGCACGGAGCGAAATATCAGCGCCAAATGTTTTCGCTTTCGTTTCAGTTTCAGTTTTTGGTGCAAAAACATTTTAATTTGCGCCATTGGCGCATCGCTAGCTCGACACCGTGTACATCCTTATCAAGCACCTCACAGCAGCGGAGTAAAACTCCTCTGTCTAATCCACGCTGTCCATTTTTTAGTAGTTACGTGTCAGCATCGCAATGGAACAGTACAAAATCAAATATATTTTTGTAATGTAGCAGATCAAAATCGAATCTGACTTCACGATACTGTACCGAAAAAACCTATCTTCTTTCAAGCTTTAACACTCATCCCGTTACAGCTCAGCCGCTGCCTCTGCTAAACCCTAGCCGCCGTCGCTTTCTCCGACGAGTCCAACGAAAATGGCTACTTTGACTCAGTACCGCGGCGGTCAACTTTTCGCCAACTTCACTGCCACCTCCGCCGCCAGGCCAAAACCCAGAGCAATCTCCACCAGAGTTCGCATGTCCCTCGACCAGAACGGTCCCTCGGTCGCCGTCGTCGGAGTCACCGGTGCCGTCGGGCAGGAATTTCTGTCCGTTCTCTCCGACCGCGACTTTCCTTACAGCTCGATCAAAATGCTCGCCTCCAAACGATCCGCTGGGAGGCGCTTCACCTTCGAGGACAACGAGTACACGGTCGAGGAGCTCACTCCCGATAGCTTCGACGGCGTCGATATCGCTCTGTTCAGCGCCGGCGGCTCTATTAGCAAGGAGTTCGGGCCTATTGCGGTCGAGAGGGGCACCATCGTTGTGGACAATAGCTCGGCGTTTCGGATGGACGAGAATGTGCCGCTTGTTATACCGGAGGTGAATCCGGAGGCTATGGCCGGGATCAAGCGTGGTAGTGGTAAGGGAGCTCTCATTGCTAACCCAAATTGCTCCACCATTATTTGCTTGATGGCTGCTACGCCTCTTCATCGGCACGCTAAGGTTGGTATTTGAATGAACTTGATCAAGTTGAGGAGCTTGAAAAAAACATCATGTGAACTGATTGGAAGATCTCCGTTCTTATGTTTTGCCCATTTACTTGTAAATTTCTGGTGTGCATAGGTTTTGAGTTTTAGCAATTCAAGCTTCCAACATAATGATCAGAAGCACACCATTGAAATGATTGCTGAATTGATGTGCATGCTTCTTAGCTTCGCGTGACTGAAAACTGAATAATCATAATGCAGCTACTGTTTCTAATTTCCTAATTCCTAATTTCCTATGATGAATAAAATTGTAAATGATAGTTAAAAATCTGTGTGGCATGAGAAGGGTCTCAGATATTGATGTTACCGTTAAGTCTAGTAAAGTTTCGAGGAAATGTAAGCTATGTCTTGGCTACATAGGCATATAGTTCCGGCATGTTTTATGTTTGTATCCTGGACGATGCGTCTAATTCAAATTCATGGCATAAAGCAACTGTATATCATATATACAATACCTTACAAGGATTTTTGGTCTGCTCTTCAGGTAAAGCGCATGGTGGTCAGTACGTATCAGGCTGCAAGCGGCGCTGGTGCTGCTGCTATGGAAGAGCTGGTCCTTCAAACTCGTGAGGTGCTTTTCCTCTACTATCTTGATTGCATTTAGCTTCTTAATCCAAATATATTGTGCTTGAGTTTCTAGACACCTACATTGTCTGTTTTAAGCTGATTCTTTTTCCATTGTAAATAAAGGTCCTCGAAGGTAAAGAACCAACTTGCAAGATCTTTGAGCGGCAGGTTTGTCAAGTTTTGTACAATGTCTTCAGAAGCATCAAGTCATTTTGAAATCTGATTCAGATTGAATTATTGATCATACTCCCTCTTTGTGCAGTATGCTTTTAATCTGTTTTCACACAATGCACCTGTTCTTCCAAATGGATACAATGAAGAGGAAATGAAATTAGTGAAAGAGACTAGAAAAATCTGGGTATGTTTCATAGTCAACTTGTTTTCCATCATTCTTTGTAGTCATTATTTGTGGTTTCTTTGCCATGTGAGAGTAGGGATACAAACATATGCACTCATGTGTTTTGGTTCCTTAATTTTTTGTATTTCAGAATGACCCAGATGTAAAAGTGACTGCTACATGTATACGAGTTCCTGTCATGCGTGCACATGCAGAGAGTGTGAACCTTCAATTTGAGACTCCTCTTGATGAGGTATTGATGTTATATTGTTCACTTGCAGCTTTTAAGACTGTTCTTTTTTATGTAAGTGATACCACCGCCTATAAGAATTGAACCAAGACCTTTTGGTCACTACGCCAAGTAGGTTTTGGCTTTTAAGTATGGTGTTCTAGCTATTTTGTTTCGTAGTATTCTTTTATTGAGCTAGTATTTTCACCTATTTTCTGTTTACTTTTCTTAACCGCTTCAAAAGGATAGATGTTTTAAACCATCTTGCTGATAGTATCAAAACTTATTTAATATTTTCCTCTCTGGATTCATGTGAGGGAATAGAATAACAATCAGGTGAAAACCAAAAGTTGGAATGAAAACTGAAAACCATTTATGTTTGTTGGAATACAACTTCTAACAGCTGAGATGAGTTTTGGAAACTTAACTTTATATTGGAAAGCTTTTTTACTTTGAAAAGTTCCAACCTTAAAGTTTTAAAAGTGGAAGTGGTGCTTGTGATATTTTTGATCTGTTTACTGAAATATAAGACATATTTAGGATTGCAAGCATTTGGTAATTAATCAGCCAAGGTAAAAGAGTTTACCATATAGCTTAAAAATTCTACCTCTACACCAACCAAATGAAAAGGAAGCAACACACAAGTTGGGTTATTGCTTGGTGGGGTCTATCCACAGGAAGATTTACTGCCTGTGACCAACTTTTTCTTCAGAACCGTAACGCTTAATCCTGTATGTACTTGTTTACCTAGGACACCGCTAGGGAAATTTTAAGGAAGGCTCCTGGAGTTGTGATTATCGATGACAGAGCGTCCAATCACTTCCCTACTCCATTAGAGGTATCGAACCAGGATGACGTTGCAGTTGGCAGGATCCGCCGTGATCTGTCCCTAGATGGAAATTATGGGTAATACTAGTTAATTCCTTTAATATTTTCTGTAATCAATATTCTTATATTTGATGAACTGTGATATCAACTCTGAATTTGCATTCAGGTTGGATATCTTTGTATGCGGCGACCAAATACGAAAAGGAGCTGCACTTAATGCTGTTCAGATTGCTGAGTTGTTGCTGTAGCACACATTTGGCATTGGTGAGGTTTCTTTATTCGGAGAGATGTTGTAGTTTGGGGGCTATTAGTCATATTTACTCAGAAGCAGATGTTTACTTATCGTAGTGAGGTGAAACATTTTTGTTGGTTAAGCAAATTAGGCTGTATCGAGTTTGGTTTTTGGTGTTTTGATTTTGAAGTGTACCTGTGTGCTCTAAAACCTACTGTTTGGGGTAATTTTGTCTGAATAACCTTGTAATTATTAGAATCCATGTTTTGTTTAGCCGCTAGTTTGGTGTACCACAGTCTTTCTTGTCGAGTTCAAATGCATTTTTATTAGGATATGACCGTTTGTTAAATGCTTGTCAACAAAACTTCCTATATAAGATTTCATAGAATCATCCATAGTAGGTGAGGCCACAGTAGTTTGTTAATTCTTTTAGATGGGAGAGAAAACTAAGAAGAGGTCAACCACACCACAGGTGATAGGAACGTTAATTTGATAAATATGTTTAATTAATTAATATAAAACATATTTGCATTAGAATTAATTGATTGATTAGAAGCATCGATTATAAATTACTTGTTATATTGACAACTGAGATATGTTTTTTTAGGGTTCTGTATTGCCCCTCTTCTATCTTTATTATTGTCACCGTTCACAGTCCGGCCTCCAATTCACCTCGAAACTCTGCGCATGTCTGTTCTCTGAAACTCTGCGCCTGTCCATTGCACGAGACCCTGCTCTGACCGAAGCCGCCTTTGTGCTTCCACCCACCACGATGACGTCAGATGCTCTCCTGACTACTATCATCATTTTTGCGCCGCCCACAACCCTTGTGTCAACCCCTCATCCCCGTGTCATGCCACCGACCCCACCC
>JAYMSV010003317.1:0-10043 GCA_036897745.1 Erodium moschatum | reverse complement strand
CGCTCTTGGGCCGCGCGCCAGAGCCAACGGGGAGGAAGGGCACGCTTCCTGGTCGAACAATCTTGACCCCTCCGGCAGAGCCGCCCTAGGAGTCCACGTCTCAGCCTACGAGAAGCAGTCTGCGCAGCCCATCGTCAAGCCCGAGCTCATGGACAACATTCCTCCGAGAATGATGGAACAGACCGCCCAGGAACTCACTATCCGGAGCTAGCCATGACCACTGGCATTGCCTACTATATAAACACTAGAAAGTTTCAAACTTTTGGAATTATTGTGTTGTGTGTGTGTGTTTGTTGTGAAATATCTCTATGGCTTTTGTGTGTCCCTATCGATTTCTTGTATTGCCCAACCTGTTTTAATAAGACCAGAAACATTATAAATAAAGATTGTCACATAGAAGTATATGGAACTAAACTTGTCATTTGTTATTTTATATATATGTTATTTAAGTTTCTTATATTAAACCTTTTCTCTTTCCACCTCATTCTATATGGATGGTAATTGACATTAGTGCTCTTGTTAGTTGTTACAATGAATTCGGGCTTGACTGCTCTGCTATAAGATTCTCATCGAGAAATTAATTTACAATAATTATTTTCACGACAATAATAAACGAAATGAACATTTTTGTTAGAGTTTCATAAATCATAGTAAAATTAGAATTATTATTAGATCATTTATTATCAAAATAGAGTATAGGGATGACGGAAACAGGATGAATGGCTAGAGATTCTGATGGAATACTGATAGATTGGGGGAGTTACAGCCGTGTAGGCTTGCTGAACCCAACCATTGCTGAAGCCATGTCTCTCCAAGAAGCAATTTTTTGGGCTAAGGTAAAGGATGTACTCATTACTCATATTTCTTTTGAGTCCGATTTTTTAGTTATTTGCAATGCAGTGCTAGGTGCTTCTACATCCGGTTCTCTCCTTCGACTTCTGGTATCCGATGAAGAGGACTCCTGAATTCTATAACATGATCTTCATTATCTCATGTTAAGCGCACGACAAATAAAACAGTCCACAGAGATTGTTAGGTATACTCTTTCTTTTATAAACATGACGAAAGGGTCATCTCGTGTGCCCCCGTGTCTTTTGTTTATCTTGGCCTCGGATATGACCCAAGACCAATAAAATCCGTCTATTCTTAAAAAAAATAGAGTAAAATGTTAACAAATGACAGTTAAGTATAACTAGAAAAAAGTGATAAAATTTAATTATACGAGATTATCCATATATATTGCATTGCTTTTTACAATTGATCAATCAATCTCTACACGCTAAGCACAATATTATTGACAATAAGACTATATCATTATGAGGGTCAGATTCAGAAGAACATAGCTGTATAGAACAGCTGGTTCCAGGTATCGGGCAAGCCGGGAAGGCACCAATGGCTACAAACTGCGGACCGGACCGGGTTTGCTCTCTGTTTCGGGCTCAGGTCGCCGCTGTAGATCGATGGGTGCCCGTCTTTCCTCAGCCCTGAAAGCATCGTTATGTCGAGAAGATAGGCTGGCTTTCGCATAGCTCCGATCACCGCCTCGACGGCTCTAGTCTGTCCGGGATATGCCCCTCCTGGGTACGAGGTTCCCCTCATCGGAGCTGTCTCTCCGTAGCAGTTCTTGGTCGCGGCCGATGTTGTTGTCCCTGCACTCCACTCACTTGGGCTGCCAAGTTTGTCCAATAACAAAAATATCAGCATCAAATTGAGACCACTTGTAAATTTTTATTTAGAAGGAACTTGTAAATTTTTATTTAGAAGGAAGACACTTCATCGGGTCGAGTTTACGCAAAATCGTTATCCCAGGATTAGACATGGACTAAATCAAAAGACTCCGATACTATATAGTTTTGTTTTTATTTAAAACGGTCAATTATATTGAATTGGTCTTATACAACTAAAATACGTCACTTTTGAGTCTTATATTCTTTTGACGTACATTCAATATATTCAATGTAATACTTCAACGCAACCTAATCTCATGCATTAGTAAAATAAGCTTTGTGAGTTATATCGACAAGAAATTAAGACAACTTGGAAAGTTGTGTTCAAAACAAGTCATTTAAATCGTGTCGGTTAGTTTGGGATTGAACATTTACATGTAAATAGGAAACCACGGATGGAAATGACAAACGGGTCGCGAATCAATTCAGACTCTTGTAACGTGTAAATTAATAATAACCAATTAGACTTTCACGACTAAATACTTAATCTTACCAGTTAAATGTGACACTAACATTAATAAGTGACTCCTTAATATCTTATATTTTTCTACCTGATTGGTCGTAATACTTCAACACAACCCAAATTCCTACCCCATTAGTAAAGTAAGCTCCATGACTTACTTGTAGTGCGTAGGAGAGATGGATTGGAAGAAGACTCTAGTTTTGGTTTGGTCAACGTTGGAGTCAACCCAGTTGGCCCAAGTCCTTAGTCCTGTCTGAAAAGCGACCGAACGATCCATGTCTTTGTAAAATCTCCCTCCTGATTCCATGTAGTCCCAGCTGCAATTAACGTTAATCCATTCATGGGTCAATAAAAAACTCAAACTTTGTCGGATTAGGACATAATTACATAATTATAATGTCTAATGTACCCTTGGAGAGAGCCTTTGTGCGTCCACCAGTGACCGGTGTTGAAGGACAAAACATCTGCGCCCGCCCAAGCCTTTGCGTTCTTTGCTATTTGGCCAAGCCTCAAAACCCTCTTGCCTTGCACCGAATCGATGTCCACTAGGTACGTCGCTCGATAAAACGAAATTGTTACACCATAGTCCTACGTTATAACAAGTATCAGATTATCCGTTTTAGTGACATGTGATATTACAGAAACAATGTTGCAATGCACACAAGAAAAAAAAATTAAATTCAGTAAATAAGAACACATAAAAACACATCTGAGTGATTATAAGACGAAAATAAATAAATCTAGGATTTTATTAAATAAATAAGTTTTATTTAGAGATAATTGCAAAATATGACCCTCACATCTTTGGTTTTTGCAACTTTTGCCCCTAAACAAAAAACCTTAGCCATTTGTACCCTTATATTTTTCTTAATTTCCACCGTCGATTAAAAGTGACATTTTCCGTTCAAAATAGGTCATGCACCGTATCCTTGCCACCCTAATTTTTAAAAATGTCTCTCAAGTATTATATTTAGCAAAAAATATCTCTCATGTATGATATTTTAATAATTTGTAATTGAGAATAAATATATCTTTTTCTAATCTGAGGATAACTAGATGTATTTATTTCTCTATTTTTAAATTCTATGATGGATGATGCATATTAAGGGTAGTATATGGTACAAATAACTTAGACCTTTTGTTTAAGACACAAATTACAAAAATTGAATACTTTAGGTCCATTTTTACAAATATCTCCTCTATTTATCTCCTATGTATTTGTGGGTGGTGCCAACTGGCCTGAGGTACATTTGGGTCCCCACAATCTGACAAAACTTACCATACACATTGTGTGTTTTTACTTGTATCGGATAAAAATGTGAAGAGGAACATTAATTTGATATTTAACAACATATTAAATTTTAAATAAATAATTACCAAGAACTTGAAGGAGGAGAGAGGGTCTCCTCTAATGATCTGAGTACGGACCCGACGAGCTCCGGCCGAAACCAAGCAAATCAGCGACTGCCATTGATTCAGGCCAAGAGAGTCTCCGACGAACATGATGGTCTGGCCTTGCATTTTCACCAAAAACTCAAGCCCATCGAACCTACCGAAAACAAAATACACATGAAACCGACCAAAAAAAACCTAAAACTCGACGAATCCAGACAATGGTTGGGATTTCAGGACATCCTCGTACCTCGGAAGCTCGCAGTTCAACGGCTGCCAACGGTATTTCAGGTAATCCGAGTCGGGTCGGCCGTACATTTGGCAGTTGAACTCCGGGTCGATGATGGGGCAGTCTGAGGACTCGTAGATCGGGTACGACTCGTCGCGAACCCAGTTTCCGACAAACAGATCGCAGGTTGCGGAGAGATTACCTCGGACGACCGGTCGTTTGAGGTGTAGCTGGTGGGTCCTGTTCTGGTTCTTCGAGCTGACCAGAAGCGCCGACGATGTGCTCTCCGAAACCAACGCCAAAACGACCAGAACCCAAAACCTCGTCCCGAACAGCCAATGGAACAGAGCCATTGTTGTTTTAGTTTTGGTTTGGACAGAGGTTAAAGTAATGGAAGAGCTGAAAAAGATGGTCTGGTCAAGTGTGTTTTGTTTTGAGAAAGCAACAAAGACAGAGCTTTTTTGTGTGTTTATGTTGTGATTTGGTGTATGTGAGAAGCAAGCTTTCACATGATTTTATATTGGGAGGATTTGGATTTGTTCTGTTTAGTCCTTGTGCTAGTTTGTTTGTGCAGTTGGGAATGGTCCAATAGGACCCTCTTGAGCTTTCAGCTTTGCCCATTTTCTTATTGGACAATTTGGCTTGGAAGGACTCTCTCTTTAATATGATAGGGACTCAAAATGATTTATAGTAAATGCACATTCAAAAAGTAAAATCGTCATTTTAAAACAAATTCACACTTACAACAATGAGAATGCAAATTCGAAAGGGTATTTTTTTGCAATCATCCATAAATTTTACTTGACTTTTCCATGGAGCACATAGCTCTACAATCAACCCCGTTCATTTGGTCTATATCATATTATGAAATCGGTTTTTAATTTTACGTGTCTCTTGTTATCAGTTCAAATGGGTACATTTTTGCACCACATGCAATGAAAATATAAGTTCAAATGGGTACATTTTTGCAATCATCCCTAATATTCTTTTTAGTTCTAATTCTTTTATGTTGATGTTTTCCACGTCTGTCGCATGTTAAGATCGTGCTCATTACAACCAACCTCGTTCATATTTTGTATCTGATATTCTGTTATGGGACTTGATCATAACAAAAATCCCTTAACCAGACTTGTAAAATGCTTATAGTGGAGAAACACAATGGTCCACAATTTGCAACTAAGGGAAAGTCTCAAGGAAAATGGGAGGGGTAGATGGACATTGATTGAAGAGGGTAAAATGCAAGTGGAGTGAGAAGGGCCCTAGAAGTGATGCAATGAGGTAGCTGAGAACCACTAGTTGGACCTTTCTTTGGGGCACATAGCCCTACAATCAACATGGGGTGGCCCTCATTGCCCTAGTGATTAAGGGTTGAGGGTCCTAATGGCGCCTCCAACTTTGATTCCAAACCATATTCTCCACTCATGCTTTATGAAGCTAAGAATAATTGCCAAATGAAAATTAGGAAACAATGTAGATATAGATATCTCCACTTTGTAGAGAAAGAGAAAGCAAAGAACATGTTCTTTGCTTTTCTTCACCCATGCACAAAATAATATTATTTACTCGTTCTTTCTAATTTACAGTTATGAGTTTGAGATTCTTTTTATTAACGACGTCATACAAATTTGATTGAAATTGTTTGTATTGTCGATTTGATATGTATGATTTAAATAAAAAAATCAATAAAAAATACTCTAATGTATTAATTTTTGCAATTTGTAATATTTTTATGGTTACAAAGTAGTACGTGAACATATATTTTTGTCGCGGTTCGTATAAAATTGATGATTTTATCCTTAAAATTTATATTTTAAAAGAACAAGTGAGAATACAAAAGCTCCAAATTTTAATATACTTCATTGTCTAGTCTATAAATTTTTTTAAATATATCATAATTTGGATTTTTTTAATTATTAGTCTGTATTTAAACTTTCAAGAAAAAATTGTCATCTTAAAATAAATTTGTACAAAGTGTAACAAAAAGAAACAGGTTCAAAATACTTTTTTACAATTATAAAAAAATACTATTTTTTCAGTTAGAGCTAATATTAATGAAGAAAATGAATTAGACAGATGCATTAGACTTCGATGGCTCTAAGGGAGGGATTTAAGTGAACATAAATAAACACCTAGCGTGGTTGCTTATGATGAAGACTGGTAAAGCTCAGACTCAACCATTTTCGGCTTTCAATATCGTCTACCAAACTTCTTTTTTATTGATAAATGCTCATTATTGGAAGCATGTTAATTAAATAGGGTCTCTATCAAAAAAGAAGCAAAGCATTTATTGACAACTCAAGTGGACATCGAAGAGCTTTGTTAGGCATAGAGCCTACGCATTGCCGGAACGAGTTGGGCTGTCAAGATAAGGATTGATAAACACATGTCAGTCTCAGCCTGTTTTTTTTTTCCTAATTACCTTAAACGAGTCAAAAATGTAGTTACCTAAAGCTGTTTAGAATGTATAGCTTATTAACGAATTTGAGCACCATCCACGATAGCGCATGTTACCACAGATAGAAGAAGATATACAAATGAAAAACATAACACTTGTTTACATGGTTTATAAATATTATGTTGGTTGTTTTGTTTTTATTAGACGTGACAAATATCAAAAGTGTGAAGTTTTATAGATCTAAAATATCATATGTGTTCCTACATTACGAGCATATGGTATTTGTAAAAATAATACTCTAGTCGTACACCTAAAACACAATATAAAACTTAATAAGATTAAAAAGTTTAATCTTCCCAAAAATCTTAGAACATGTAGATGCTGATATTGCGATGTCAAGTTCCGGTAATTATACTAGGACACAAGAGAAAAATATATATTTTAAGTTGGGGTTGTCCATAATGATCAGATCCCGAGTTTTGTAGATTGTGGAAAACAAATATATTGACTGGTGCCAACGTTTTTTTTTAAATCCCAATCACGTGGAAACCATCCATTGACTACAAAAAATATGACATCGACATCAATGTCCAAGGAAAAGACACAGACTTTGGTATCTGACATCAACATTAGCATATTGTTCGACATTCTCTACCCGTAGTGGGTGAAAAGTTGAAATTCGATATCAACATCGACATCGACATTGATATCACGGGAGTAAGACTCGTTATGGGTGTTGTTAGGAAATACACCCGATACAAAATAGTTGAATAAATACTTGAAATTCGATATCAACATTGACATCGATATCGCAGGAGGAAGACCTATTATGGGCGCTATTAAGATATACATCCCGATACAAATGGTTAAACAAATACAAGACATCTTTTTGAGGTTAAGTGACATTAATACTCATCAGAAAGGGTAACAAAAGAGTCGGTAGCAAACCAAACCATTTTTTAAAAAAGAATCCTAGCCAACCTAAGCCTTGCAACTCCATATTTGCACATGTTGTTGTCTGGTTCTGTCGGCCAGTTCGAATGCATTAAGGAAAGCGACATCCCGAAAAGAAGTTACAAGCCAATTCACAAACCCAAAACCAGGCCCAAACGTGAGGTCCAGCTCGTACAAACATGGGCTGAGGACTAAAACCCGATACCTTCACACACACAAGCCCACTAGTACAAGCCGGAGCCAAAACCAACCTAGACAGGTCCGGCAACCTTAAACCTCTCGAGCCCAACTTTAGCCCCAACGGTTTTAACGTCCCGTTGCACTTGTGCTCTAAAATCGTTATAACAAAACGGCCTATAGTTGGAGCTCCGAATCACGAACTCTTCCTCGGGAAATATGAAATAGCATATCGATACCCTCTCCACGTGCTTGTTGACCTTGACCCTGTGCCTCACGCTCTTGTAAACGTCGTCGCTTATGGCCTGCATCATGTCTCCGAGGTTGACCACGAGAGTGTTCGGCACGGGCGTCACGTTGACCAAGTCGTTGTCCTTGAACAGCTGGAGCCCTCCCACGTGGTCTTGGCTCAGGATCGACACGACCGAGCTGTCCGTGTGTACGTCCATTCCCAAGGCGTCGTCGACCTTCGGACAAGGTGGGTAGCGGTACACGCGTATCAATGCGCTGCGTTTCGACACGTGTGATGTGATAGATCGGTCTGTGTGGACCATCTTGAGCTCCTTTGCCATGGCTTCGAATAAAGTTGTGGCGATGGAAGCTAGGTGGTCCGAGTACTCTTCTAGTAGGTCTCTTTTGAATCATGCACACCAATCAATAAGAACGTTAATACTAGTTGTAAAAATGTACAAAATTGTCGCATAAGTTAAAGACTAACATAACTTATCTATTAAACAATCACCGGAAAACCGTTAGTAAAGTTGTTTATCGTTGATTAACCGATTATGACGTTGGTGGGGATAGCCTAACCAAAAATTTCAGTTTGAAATTAACATCAATGTTGGTGACCAAATATTTTACAAATGTTTAATTGGAAAAATTTGTGACTCATTATAAACCAGACCGATTGAATAAATTAAATATAAGGCGTTACATATGTATATATAAACTAACAATCATGTACAAAGTACAACTTATCATGTATAAATTTATCAAATAATTAGAGAACGGTTTACCCGACCATAATGCAGAATAATAATTGAATTGAAAGTTTCGGTTTTAAAGTTCACAACATAATATTGGTACCGTAAGTAAATATATTAAAGATCTTTTATCAAAAAGACTTCCGATTGATAACTAAAACCATAATAGATGTGAGTTGTTAAATATTTATAAACTAACATTCTATTATCACTTACATTTTGAAATATTTGAAATTTTTCCACACTTGGTTAAAAAATGTGAATAATTTATTAAACACTTGATAAGTGTGTATTATAATTTGTTTTGTTGGAATCTATGACCAAATTTAAATTTATACATGAATAATTAAATGGTGTATTATTTACTCTAATTCGACTTCAATATGGCATTGATGCCACAAATAAAGTCACTACCAACTAAGTCCTATTCAAAAGAAAGAACACGTTTGAGCACTGTATTGCATATATGCCTATCACGAGGGCGACAATTCCTTGTCTCCACTCGCTAATATTTATAATATTTTTTTGTTTGTAATCAATAAGAACCTTTTTCCTTTTTAATATACCATATTATATAAGTCTCCTAATAAGACTATATTATGTTTCGTCCTACCAACCAAATAAATAACAAGTTAAATTTCAATCACACAATCATATGAACATGATTTTTCTATATACTAACTATTTATTCTTTATACATATGTCAAAACTTAAATGTTTTTGTCTCAAATGAACGTCATATATATATGAGATTTTGGAAAACAAAAAATTCATGTTGAAAGAGAATTTTTTTTTAATCTTATTTATTTGGTTTAATTCTAACCTGGTATCTCATTCATTTCATTTATAACCAACCTCTTATTTTGACTATTCATTACTATGTAAATGTCAAAAGCTTGTTAAGAAAAAAATGTTCGTCTTAATCAACTTGATCAGTTCGAATAAACAAAACAAGAGAGAAATGAAACTGGGTCGTACCTGAAGGAAGCAAGATTAGGGTTTTGGGATACAAACTGAGGAAGCTGAGCTACAGGAACGTTGAAACCTTCGACCCAGTTGACCTCTATGGTGCCCTTCGTCGATAGGACAGTGCCCGACGGCGTAAGGGCAGGGGTGCCCCAGAAGTAAGATATAGGGCTGGCCTCGAACAGCTCCCGTTTAGCCTCAAACGATAGAGAAAACAGCGTTTTGGCACACTCCTCCAGCTGACTTAAAACCCTCCCCGGAACCCCATGGTTGACCAAACGAAACAAGCCCCAATCCGTACAGACCTCCCGTATCTTTCCGGGGTCAACGCATTGGAGATCCACCACCGGTACGGTGTCCGAACCCGAATCTCCGACCCGTGACTCTTTATAACCCGACTCAGCCTGGACTCGGTCGCCGCCGGGTCCGCGGAACGGCGGAGGATACGAGGATTGAAGGTCGGGCATGGTTTGCATCTGGAGAAGACGCTTAGAAGAAGAGTGTTGTTTAAATAAATAAGTAAATAAAATAAAAATAAAAATAGGTGATTGGTGTATTATAAATAAGAGTTTTTATGATACTGACTAGTGAGTATGGGAGCAAGCGGACAAGTGATGAGAGAGAGGGGTCCACATGGTAAAATATCTTTCTTAGGAGTGCAAATTGGTAAACGTGTCGCTTCGGATGTTAAGGATGATGCCGAGATTAGAAGTCTTCCCTTCGAAGTTCGTTTCCGTCTCTACACGGCGCTTTTAAT
>JAYMSV010003316.1:0-10044 GCA_036897745.1 Erodium moschatum | reverse complement strand
CCGGCGGTCAGGTGTCCTCCGTCCGGTTCTGGTTGGTTGCCCGCCAACGGCTCTTCACGCCAGTGGTTTCTGGCGACGTTAAAGACACCGCTGCTCCTATCCGCCAGGTTTCCGTCGACGATTTCTTTTTTTCCGCCAGGTAACTGTTTTTTTTCTACCATTTGACTAACTCAATCAATCATCTCCCGTACAACTTGTTTCGTGAATTGAAGTAAAGTGTAATTCATTTAATTCAATTATTCCGTTACACCAATGCATGAATCAAATTCTATAGATGAAACTCTGGTTTTTAGAAATATTACAAGATAGAAAACAAAAGCAGTAAGATACTACACCTGCTTCACCATGGATTCAACAATCTGCGTAAATCAGACGAGAATGGGCAAAAAACTTGAGTAGCATACATGTCTCTTTGGGTTACAAGTCTTGCCCGACGATGAAGCCTCCTTGATGATGGACATAGATTAGAGGTGGTCAAGCATGCAAATGAATATAAATAATAATAATAATAATGTGAGTAATCGAAACCAAACCTGGATGGATCAGTATGCAAAGGACAGGGAGTGAGTGAATAAGGGAGAGGGTCCGAGCTGGAGAGGCATAGCACAAGCTGGCTTCTGAGATCCAGTTCCAGCATGTGCCCTGCTTCTCCAGCATGGTCAACCATCTTCCTATTTCTATTACAAGACACATTCATTGTTGCTAACATAACACTACTTACTATGTATATATCGAATCACAACCTCAAAGTTTACATATATAGGAGTTGAGTTGAGCTGAGCTGAGTTGAGTTACTTGGATCCCACTGACAAGATTGGCTAACACCCTGTCGGTGGGTGGGTGGGTTTGTTGCTCTTATTGTTACTTCAACAAGCTTTAGCTTATAGTATAGCACCTTCTTCAAGCAAAAGTCCCAAAACATGCTCACCCAATCACACCTGTTAAAGTAACACTCCATGTTTGGGGTCCCAACACTTCCATCAAACCTGCATATGGTCTCTGTACACTAACATAACCAACTTTCACTTTAATGTTGTTTGATTTCCAGACAACAACATTACAAAAGCACATGAATATGATCCTTAACCATCTCAGTAATCTCTCAAAGTCAGATTCAGGGAGGTTTGTTCCCGAAGAATCGTCTTTATACCCTTCTGTCTATTCTTTTCTAGTAGAAATGCTTAAGGGTCTATTCTTCTGTTTAAGTAGAAAGTCTAGGAAAAACAATATTCATTTAATAATCTCGAGTAATTTACAAGGTAATAATCAATAACAAAAACACAACTATTTCGCAATACACGAGGAGATTCCAGTATACAAAGAAAGATGAAGAAAAGGTCGCCTTCTGTATAATTTAGTTGCAGATCTCAGAGCATAGACTCTGCATCTGTGCAGTTGTTGCGTTTGACAGCATATACACTCCCGTTTTTCCATTGGTTGAGCATGTTATGTTCAGCTGGTTCCCCAATTGGCTAGACTGCAACACCAACCAGTTTTCTTGTTAAATCATATACTAAACTACTGCAAATCAAATATATATAACCCACGCCAAAAAAATGTTGAATGCATAAATCTTGCTACTTTCAACATATTCAACAGTCAACACCACTTTGCTTTTGCTTCTCAATAATTCTGCCTGGACCCATGACCATTCATGTATTCCAACTAATCACAGCTAAGGAAAAAACATGTATTTTGCTTAAAGTGCACACACTTTCATCCCGGTTTCTTGTGTTTGCTATTAAGTTTACTTATTCCTAATCCCACTTCTCACCAACCTCAAAGTTTTATGGTTTAGAAGTAATATAATTGGTTGAACTAATAAGCTCGTTCCGGTTCTGGTAGTGGTTTGGTTTAATAAGTTCATCCAGCTTAGAAAAAGAGACTAGACCCATTAACAATGATCATATTATGGCACTACTTACAGTACAGGATGCAGCCTCTGTATTGCAGCTCCATCTTGAAGTGGGGACACAAGACATGTAATGGCACCAAGAACAATGATCATTTGCATCGGTTCCACGAAGAAGCAAGACCAAGCCAAGAGTTAATCTGTCAAAATAAGCATTGGGGTCTTAGCTGCAGAATTGAAACTTACCATGATTGCTTAAGAACAGAAAAACCAAAATCTCAAAGACTCACCCAACAATCAAAAGGACAACAGAAGCTATCCACAGAACGCACTGATAAGTCTTGTATTTGGATTTAGATGAAGTTGAAGCGAACCCAGGAGGGGTGTATCTTTGACTAACCCACCCAAACTGAGGGCGTATCAGTAAGATAAACCCAAGAAGAAAACCTGAAAGGAACCCTCCTATATGAGCAAAGTTGTCAACATGTGGGAGGATCCCAACTGCTAAGTTGATGGCGATGATGATTATGAGGGTGAGAAATGATGCCATCTGAACACAAGAACAGAACAGTAAGATAAGCGTCACAATAATCATAGTCCAACTACAAACAATTTAGGATTATACCTTATTTGCATACATAGTCCAATTGGTGATGAGTTCAGACAACATGCCTCCCAGTAATCCAAAGAGTGCACCAGAAGCACCAACAGAGATATTAGTCTGGATAAAAAGACCTGATAACAGACTTCCACCGAATCCAGATATCAAATACAACAATCCAACACGGACTGCAACACAGAAAACATCAGAATTAGCTAATGTCTCTTGTGAAACCATATACATTTAAAAGACTTTCAATAGGAATATATGTTAATGCTGCATCTCATTTACAGTATAATGAATGGCATAACTCCCCAAGAGATCACATATCGTTTATCCGTAAATTTGTTCATGCGGAAAAACCAAAGCGATGAAACTAATATAGTAACCAGAACTAGGTGGTTATGGTACTACACTCCACATGAACCATGGCTCAATAGGATGCCAAATCATGACAAGAACCCGGTCTCTCAGTCAATAATTACAATGTTTGACACCGGTTTCTAAACTTGCTGCTTATTGTGAGATATATATTGCTTCACATAACTTTCGATCTTGTGTGTTTGTAATCTAACCATAACCCAGGCAAAATCAACTGAAGATGACAGCTACAAAATTCACAATATTTTCACAGTTTTGGAGCGCTGACTTTTGATGGATGCACAAGGATGAACAAAAACATCTGAAACCAAGTTTAAGAAGCATACCAAACCCAAATTCGCGCTCAAGCCGGATCCCAATAACCAAAAGACTGAGCATGTTAGCCAGTAAATGAAAAACCCCTCCATGTAACCACATGCAAGAGACTAGGCGCCATCCTTGATCTCCATGGACCACTTTAGATACTTCTAGAGCTCCCATCTTCTGTAACCTGAAACAACATACATATAGTTATAACCAGAAAATCAAAAACATCAGAGCCTATAAATATGAAAGTTGATATCGATGAATGATACGCAAATTGGTCAGAATTGAGACCCCATCATGATCAATCAGAGTAGCTTAAAACCATCGCAAGAGAAATTTAGCAAAATTTACAATGATAATTGATAAAAATAGCAAATTGGCAAGAACCCACATACGAAAAACCCCATCTAAGCAAGTTATGAACAAAAAAAGAGAGGTGAAAGTAGGAGATTTACGTGGATGAGGAAGGACCCAGAAGAGGGTTCTCCTTGAAGGGCTGAAAGGAGAACCTCCCGAGGAAGCGAGCGATGCAAGTAACCGAGTTCTTGGGACAATTGTTGACATACATGGTGATGATGAACAAAATCGTATTGGCAATCACAAAAACCGGAAGCAACCAAGGGACCCATTTCTTAAAATGCTTAATTTCACGGTAAACGACTGGGCTCGGAGACGTTAGCGGCGGAGTTTCGACGGACACTGGGTGTACAATGCCGCGGCCGCTTCGGCTCCGCCGTGAATTGACCCTGATGTGAACTTCCGGCGGCGGAGCTGGTTGTGTAGACGCCATCGAAACCGAATCGCAAACAAAGGTGTGGAAGGAGAGATTTGATCAAAACTGATACAAGGTAAAATCGGAGAGTAAAGGAGAGTTTGACAATGTTGGCGGCTGCTTGTGCTTGGCTTCTTTTTTTAACATTTGATCGTCCTTTCAACGCTTACTCACACACGTTTTTCAGTTCATACTAATTTGGATTAATCAACTTAGCGGTTGGGATTAGCATTTTAACCTTATATCTTCAGAACCCAATATTTAAAAACTTACTCGTTATAGATGATATTATACGACATAAAATCCTTTAAATGAAGTCACTCGTTTAAACATTCGTGTGAGAGGTTTTGAGTTTGACTCAGCGTAGACAAGTAATTATATTTACTGTAAATTTATGTATATTTTGTTATTGCACGGTGCGTTCGTCGCAGTGAATATGTTGATTCATAAAAAGATAACGATTTGATTGTATATTTGTATTATGAGTTGAATAACTGGAGATAGCGTGTGGAACAAAACGGCATGTGGATTAGTATATACAAGGGCTATTAGTTTAAGGATTAGGTGAGCTATCTTCACCTAACGCTGCCAAGAAAGTTTCTACACAATAATTGTCCAAAACCAACTCATGTTTACTTGATCCACCCAAGTGCACATGCTCCAATTTTCCATTTTCAACCCACGATCACGACACATTCTTATATTAAACGCAAATGGATCCTAATTTTGGACCAAACTGGGCCCATCGGGCCTGGTGGTTTACTAAAATAGGCTCTATGAACATTGCACTGGACTTGGGGCTTATGTATCCAAATAAACCTTTACATCAAGAGAAATTTGTCTGGGCCTTATCCAGTGGCTCTCGCTCTCATTGAAGACCTTACCATGCCCGACCTACCCATTTTCCACAAGGGGAGTGGTGGTGGCACGTACGGTACTGGTTGACAAAGTTGTCCAACAATCCTTAAACTCCATCCGAATAGCACTAAACAGTAAATAGGCAACAGAAAATGAATTAAGGGATAGTTTTATGTCGATATCCTAAGCCGAAAATTTCAATATAATATCATGTCTAACATTTATTCGTAATATAATATTCTAACCTGTTTTTTTTTTGCATTATAATACTTTGGCAAACACTTATTTTCAGTTTGGTACTTAACGTTATCTTTCCGTCCATTTTTTTTTATCAGCAGATTTTTTTTTGATATTATTAGGCCTAGCTTTCGAAGTGAAAGACAAGGCTAAGGATGAACCCTCGAAACAGACCTACAAACCAGGGGAATTTGTACCCCAACAACACGAAACCTGACTCTCAAGTAACCCACAATTAAACTAACAACAGTTGCTTGTTACCCAAGAACCAACAAATTCAAAACAGATGAAACCCAACAACAAAGACCTAAATCCCAAACCCAGTACCCTTTGCTTGTAATATAAAGCAACCAATACAAACAAGACCCACCAAATCTACAACAAAACAAAAATCAGTGTTACCCAATCAAGTAATAACCCCAACTCAGATCTTGAAAGCACCCCCACCAACTTTGTAGTTCGGCAGAATAGAACCATTAAACCAGTCTAGAACCACAAAGAAGACCATGTTGCAAGACATGAGGCTCAACAAGTCTGACACTGGGAATTGAGTTGATGAAGCATTCCAGAAGAAAATAACCCCAGGAGATGATTGTTGCAAGAAGAGGAGGATTATGTAACAAAATACCAAATGCCAATATCACTGTTACAGCAAATGAACCAAAACACCAAAGCAAATGAACAGCACACTCAAGCCTAAAATTATGACTACCCTCTCACAGTTCAAGAACAAGAGAAGAGAAAATGAAAGAGAACCCCACACACCAAAAGAACCAACCCAATGTCCTCACCCTCACCCCTCAAAACCCAAAACCACCCAACCCACCCCCAATCCCACCCAAACTGAGCCAAACAAATAGTAACACTGTGACTATAACCACCTTATGGCTTTCCTGCCCTACTCTCCAGGATACATTTCTCAGGATTGTTGATCCAAGACAAAAAGGAGAAATGGCCTAGGACCCCAATCCACATAAGGATTGTTGAGTAAAACAGGCTTATGATCTGAAATGCACCTAGCCAAAATAAGATTGAGAAATATTGGGGAAGACTTGTAGAATCTGACAAGAAATCAAAAACCTATCAATTCTTGAGGCTTTGGATTGTGACCCATACCAGGTATATTTTCCCTCACTTAACTGTAAATCAATAAGACCAAGCCTGTCCACCAGAGATTTGAAATCCTTAATACTAGCCATAGAAAAATAAGGACATGTCTTCTCTCCAGGATCCAATATGGCATTAAAATCCCCAGCTAATAAATAAGTAGTATAATAGTTGCTGATTTGAGACTCAATATCAGCCCAAAGAAGGGCTCTGCTAGCCACAAGACAGGGAGCATATATATTAACCACAAATAAATTCAGGTTCAGAGGAACAAAACACCCAGACCAGAATAATGCATGTTCACCAATATGAGTAATGTGTTTATGAAATATAGTTTTATTCCATATAGTCATGATCCCTCCAGTACTTCCCACAGATGGAACTATCTCAGCCTCCCAATCAGAATTGAAGCTAGAACGAGACAGAAAATAATCAGGCAATACATTGAGCTTAGTTTCCTGCAATAACACCATAACCAATTGTTGCTTGGCACACACGCATCTGAGAGCCCTCCTCTTTTTCCTAGAAGAAGCCCCTCTCATATTCCATGAGAGGATTCTCATGGAGATGATACGCTTTGAGTGGGAATGGATTTGAGAGGAGACCCTACTATCTGCCCCTCCTCAACATCCGCTAGATCACAAAATTCATCATTTGTATTTGTGTCAAAAACCACAGTTTGATTTCCTTCCAACTCTCCTTCCTCACCACCAAAGTCAGAAGTTGTTAACTCTTCTTGGTTGTATGCCTTAAGGCCCAAGGCATTGCAGAGATCTCTAGTTCCAGCTCCTCCCAACGGAAAATTAATGTTTGTCTTGTTTTGAATAGGGGTTGTCACTATAGTTTTATCACAATGCACTTGCACTTTGGCCATTGACCTACTATTATAAGCCACTGAAACATTTCCATTCTTATTCCTTTTATTTGTGGGCCCAAGAGATAAAGAAGGGGAATTTGAAATTAATTGTGAAGGGTTAAGGTGATTTGAAATGTTAATTCCCTCCAAAACTAGGGCTTTAGGTTTGGTGTCAGATAATTGAGGCCCAAATCACCTACTAAATGTGTAATACTGACCATCTCATTAATGATCCCAACTTTCAATTGTCCTTCTAGTCCATGTTGTCCCAGAGCCATCCAATCTTCCTCAACATATGTGCCCACCAATGCTCCCTCAACGGTACTCATCGGAACAATAATAACATTGTCTAATAACCCCTTCCAAAGGGAAATCGGAGCAATGAGAACTTCTCTGAAAGATTTCGAAGCTCTCTTGCTATTCTTTGTAATCAGCAGAGATCGATCCAGTTGAGGAAAATCGATCTCAGAACCATTTATGACCAAGGTATTAATGACAGGGGAATTCAGTTCATTGGGAGAAAAGGATACAAACTCAGATAATAAATTTGCCCCCCTCCCCCCCACTAACTCAACACCATTAATGCCCAGAGAATCCACCCCAACAACGTCATTGGATACTGATATATTAAACTCAGAGGACAGAGAATTACCTGACCCAGGTTCGGATGAGGAAGTGAATATTGGTGCCGGAGCTGCAGTAATCGGAACCACCGAGATGTCCACAGAGCAAGTCATCACATTGTAGTGCTGCCCTTCCAAATTCAGCCCCAATTCCTTGTACACCTTCAGATACTCCTGAGATTGAAGTAGCACATATGCTGCGTCAAAAGAATTTCCTGCCAATGTTGTCCGATGTACAGTGACCACGGTCCCCAGATTCTCCAGGATGGCCTTGAAATTTTGAGAACACCAACCCAAGATAGGTACCCCATACAGCGCAACCCAGGTGAATTTCCCGCCCTGTTTGCAGAGGTGAGCCTTATCCTTGATGATAGTGAACCAGTGATTTAACCACAAACCATCGTCCCTCAGAGCCTTCTCTTCCACTTTCTTATCAGGAAAATGTAGGAGAACGATTCTATTCCCCAAGTTCTTGACTTGGATTTCCCCTTCCCTTTCAGCTTGAAAATCTTCCATGATGGCTTCGATTGCCATGTTCTTGTGTAATAGAGCCAGATGGCTGTTCTCGAGCCACTTCCGATTCTCCTCCACCACCGTCCTAGTGATCGGTACCTGGATCGTTTCTTCTTCCTCCACTTCCTAGTACCCTTTCGTTTCTGCCTGAAATCTCTGGTCCAAGCCATTGCTACAAATAGTTTAAAGCCTTTAAGCACATACCCATTGAAAATCTGGATGCCTCTTTGCGCTCCTTCTAGGGTTTGAAAAGAGATGAATCCAAACCATTTCCCTCTGGCATTCAGATTGGAAGAGGCTTCAGCTTTAATGATTTCTCCGCACTCGAGAAATATATTCTGGAGCCAAACTTGAGAAGTTGCTGGTGGAATGTTGTATATGAATAATCTGTGAATCGACTGCAATGTGCCTTGTTTCCCCAAATTGACCTCTTCCGCAGAAGAAGGCGATGGTACCACTACCGATTTTAACCTTCTCCCTTCCATCCCACCAGCTCTAGGGTTGATTAAGTTGTCCTGACCTTCACGAATTCGATATTCAAACCCTGGTGGAGGTCCGATTGACGACGACGCCGACATCCCTCTGGTATATTGTTTTCACTGTTGACACTTTTGGTACTCTTTATGACTCACACTCCAATTGATAAGGCCTGTTGAACGAGTTAATTAAAAAAAAACTTTTTTTCCGTCCATTTTTTTAAATGCCTCTATTGCCTTTTGTTCTCTTAAAACCCTAAGCTTTTTCTCTTCTCTTCAAGCTATGTCCCTAAGATTCTTCTCTTCTCTAGGGTGGTGTTGCACAACACCTTTGCCTCCTTCACACCAAAGCTCGCCGAAGATGGAGGGCCGATCTCCTCACATCAGCCGCTGCCTCCCTCACACCGGAGCTCGCCGGAGACGGAGTGTCATTGGTATAATATTTGAGGATTTTGGTTCGGAGTCGGAGCTCGGCGATGAAGCCTTCGATCTGCCAAGATTTCGATCTCTCACACCAGAGCTCAGCGAGGGCAACGACTCTGCCTCTCCATAACAACAACGTCTCCACGGAGGGGTTCTCCATTGATCAGCGCGACGACAAATGACCATAGGCGGAGGAGGGCTAAACTTAGGCACCGTCTCTGGTTTTTGAGTTCCGAGTTCTGGGTTTTGTTTTGTATTTTGGAATTACTCGTTTTCCATTTCAGGGGTTTTGTTTTTTCTGACCTTTTCCTCTGCGCTAAAATCGGTTGTCCCCTCATCGCCGTCCGACTCCATCTCGTGCTCGTGAAATGGTGCTATAGAATCAACAGAAAGAACGAAGGCTACAAACGATTTTTATTGAAAAAATAAAGAAAAGAAAGGAAATGATTTTTATTCACAAATGCTGAAAAAATAAAGAAAAGAAATCAAATTATTTTTTAAAATAAAACTGATTTTTCTAAAATAGAATTATTTTTAAATAAAAACGGAATTTAAAAAAAATAAAAACTGATTTTTTTAAGTAAAAACTGATTTTTTTTTGAAATAAATAAAATCTGATTTTTTGAAATATATAAAAACTGATTTTTTTAAATATTTTTTTGAAATAAAATCTGATTTTTTGAAATATATAAAAATCTGATTTTTTTTATGGTAGATTTTGAAAATTTGAAGATGAATAAAGGGCAATTTTTACATTTGATGGTTTGAAGAACTAATGACATAGTTTTGAAAATTCGATAATTAGTGAGGGGTATTTTGGACTTTTTACACTTTTTGGATGGAAAAATAACGGTTAGGTACCAAATTGATAATAAATGTTTGTCATGTATTATAATGCAAGAAAAAAGACTAGGGTATTACATTGTAAATGAATATTTGGCAGAGTATTATATTGAAATTTTCCCTATCCTAAATACGTCTGATTTGTAAATATATTCGAACAAAAAATATATACCTTCATTTTGACAAAAGTTCCATG
>JAYMSV010003315.1:0-10045 GCA_036897745.1 Erodium moschatum | reverse complement strand
TTCGTCTCCCTTGAACCCCCATCCGAAGTCGACGAAAAGGGTCTTGGGAGAGAGCGAGTCGATGGAGTGCTGAAGATCAGACGGGCAGATGCCGTCATCTCCTTGCCGCTATCTCCGTCGCTCGAATGTTGGCGGTGCTCGGTTGGGTTGGAAGAGTCCATCACCGCCGTCTGAAATCGCAAAAACCTCATATGAAGGCCGCGCTATAATTTTTTTTGAATAGGCTCCTCTGATCTGTCTTTCTATATTAATAGCATTGATATCCAGTCTAGTAAAAGAAAATGTGCTTCCTACTTGTTACCTCCAAATTCCTTTTTATGTTGTGTTAAATTGGTTGATTGATTTGAATCTACTATTCATAAATATGTTTTTTGCATGCCGTTCTATTGAATTCTTTTGTAGTACCATATGATCTCAACCATGTTGAATATACGAGGTTCTATTTGTGGGCATCTTTTTGTCCAGACGATAAAATTGAAACCAATTTTCTGATTTAAACCATCTAAATCAATTCACACAATCACTTTCTACTAGTGGGTTTTATTTTTTATTTTATAATCACTGTCGATGGCTGAATACAGAACACGACTAATATAAAAGGCACAAAAAAGAAAAAGAAATTGAGAGTCTTAATTCCCAACCACTCTCCATGATTGAGACGTAAAGTTTCTATTTGTAGTCATTTTATATGATTAAACACAAGGAAACTTTTTTGGAATACAGATAAGATGAAGCATGAACAAAAACAGAATATTCTTTTATTATATTTTTTTATTCCATGTTTAATTGATGGCATCAGTCTTGTATTAACTTAACTGTAAATCAAAAGATATACATTGAATGTTTCAGAATATCGCACTAAAACTATCTGAGGAATATGTTAGCTTTCCTAAACTTTGCAATAGCCAAAACCTACATCTGTTCAACTGTGAGTTGTGAAACATACACAAGCTTCATCCAGCTGCAAAATTGTCTCCCATGCTGCTACGACTACGAGAATGCTTTCGGACAAGTATACATTATTATTGTCGATGAGGCTCCTATTCATCCCCCGCCAACAACATAACCGGGATCCCCTTGCTGGTAAAACTCGAGCACTCGACTTCCAACTCATCTCCTACTTCAAAGTCCTTCCTCCCATTTTCCTGTGACAAATCAAATATAACGAATTAATTCCTCAGGCAGATTGTCTCCAACAAGAAACTGTATCAAGTGTCGGGTAAAGAAACAATTCAAATAAACATGTTGGGCCTCTTTCTCAAGGTGAGAGTCATACATCAATCTTATGTCTAAGAATCTCTCTTGCTTCTATATAAGCAAGTGAAGCCCAAATCTTGATACACATTACCGAGATAAAAAAAAATTACATGGTGATAGAGCGGGACATCAATTCTATAGCTTGGTTAGCATCTTGCCTAGTACATCACCTCAAGGTGATACACAGTCCTGTGTTCTTGTTTGTTTTTACAGCCAATCTTCTAAGAGAAAAACTTCAGATGCATAAAGGACAAGCCAAGAAATAAAAGACAAACAAAAAATTAAACATATTTCTTACAAAAGTTTATAGTACCTCCACATAAAAAATAAAAAGTCAAATCAGGTTAATTGATTAGAACAGATACGGATGACAAAGATAAGAAACATTCCAATCCATCCTAGTAACAAATAGAGTTCATAAGAACTAAAATACTACTTAACAGAAACCATGGGACCATAACTGAGCATTGGCAGAATAGAGCTCAGCAACCTAACCCTGAGGAGGGTTCAACAAGGCATTTATTGAGTATGTGAAATACATAAATGTTGTTGTGCACGCAATGGTAGGAATACATGGAATAATTAGAGATCATAAACAGGATGGCACATACCTCGAATCGATACATTCCTTGGATTCCACTGCCCAAATCAAGGACTAAACCATGGGTACGAACTTGATGAACCTTGGCTACGACCTTAACTCCAATTCTCAGACTTTGAGGAGATACTGGGGTCTCAACATCACAAGCCTTAACTTCAACGTTTTTATCATTTAAGCCTTTCTGGATTTTGTTCTCCGAGGACGTTTCCGACTTTTTACTTTTAGTACTTGCAAGAAGGTCAGTATCAGATAAGAGTGAACTACGCTGATTATCTACAGGTGACGCATTTTTTAAGTTACCGCCCAATTTTGATACATCATTAGATGTAGAGGTACTTCTCAAACCCCGAGTCAAACCAGTAGTAGGAGTTGGCTTGTCAGTTTCTTCTTTGCTGATGATTTGTTTTCCTTTGTTTTGCAAGGAAGGTTTTGGCTTTTTACAACTTGATAAGGGACCAGAATCAGAGAAAAGGGAATCAAGCAGATCATCTTGAGGGGGTGGAGTTTTTGATTTACTGCGCAACTTTGTCGCACTAGATGGTTTAGGGACACCTCCCGAACTCTTACTCTTGACCGTCCCTTCAATTACATCACACTCTGCAGCACTTCGAATAAGAACCGATGGTGCTGAGGAAGTATATGGATCTAGTCCACTAACTTCATATTTGCTTGCAGTTATTTCATCTGATGTGGAGTTTTGATCTTCTTGTTCATCAGATACATCTTCATCTGAAGTCCATACATCAGGTACTTCTTGTGTATGATGAACAGATCCTCCAACAACATTATTTGATGTAGACTTAGGTTGGGATAAAGTGGCTTTAAGGGATAGTTTAACGTTACCCCGAACGTCCTGCCCAATGCACATCACAGAAAGATACTGGCCAACAGATACCACATCTGAAACTTTAGAGACCTGAAGAAGGACCGAGAACTATGAGAAGACAAATTATAATGATAAACCAGAAACTTTAAGTCACAGTCATATTGCAAATTGCAATGATAACTTTCAATAACCCGCAATGAATAATATTAAATATATAGAGGACATAATTGCCACAAGAGGTATCTAAAAAAAGTACTCGGATATCAGACTACTAATTTCCATGAAAGTAATGCACAAACCTCTTAAAGAACATTACACAACATATTTTCTTTTTGATTATGTCAGAACAAAATTATAACCTAAATGATGAATGTATAGTAGAACCATTAGAAATTATTTATAGGGCATGGAACGATAAGCATAAGATCAAAAACTAAACAGGTAACTTATTAGTTATTAAGTGCTAAATGAGAAAAGGAAGTGAAAACAGATATGAACAATCAACATGTGCGGCGGAAACATATCATGATTTATCTTACGTACCGGTTTATGTGACAATTCGGATATGTGCAGTAAGCCATTCTGGCCACCATTAAATTCCACAAAAGCACCATATTCTTTTATTGAAGTTACAACTCCTTTGTAAACACCTCCTACTTCAATTTTACGGCCAATAATGAAATCAACCTGAGACACAAGATAAAATAGTAAATACATATCCACATAACTAATGGCAAAGAGCAAATAACTACTTACTGGAAGACAATTCATACAAATTGGAAATAAATGCATGTACCAAATGTGTGATACTTTTACACTAGACAAAATCAAAGAAATACCTTCTCTAAAACTTTTTCCATTACTGATGAATTCTTAGCAACTATAGTAAGTGATCCGTCGCCTATAGAAATCCGAGCACCTGGATTAAAGTAAGCACAAAAAAAGTTGTTAGACACTCTGATATGTAAAATGACCGATTGTGCTCCTGGAAACCCCGAGCTCCAGGAGCAATATCATCAGATGTATCATGAGTATTTTTCTACTTATTTTGGGATCAAAACAGCTTCATGTGAATGCATCTGAAAAAAGGCTTTTAAAGTCACAAAAACATCTGTTACTTATACAACAATTTCAACTATACACTGTACATAAATATTCAAGGTATCTAAAACAAACTGACAGGTTAACTAATTAATCTTAGTACAGGAAATTATGCCCCATAAGTAAACCATAAAAACAGATGTTGACTAATTGGTGTCAGCACAAGGAAATTCTTTAAGTTGTACATTCTAGTTGATCTGCCTTTTTTCACTGAATTGGATTCTCCTCTAGAAGGAATAGACAATCATTTGAAATCTCAAAATGTATCAGTACCATTTTAAGACACTGAGAAAAGGGAAAAACTTATTAGATTAATATTCTAAAACCCGATGACCTCATTAAATAGAAAACATTACAATCTAAAATCTAAACCAAGACATGCAATAATTTCTGAAAGTTGAATCACACCTGTTTCCTCTTCAATTTTCCTCTTCAGTGCACCACGAGGCCCAATCAAGCTACGCAGATCATCATTACTGTACTTCAAGGTAACTATCGCAAGGATATTGGATATTTAGTACGAGCAAAAATAAAAAGTCCCAGTAAACCATTGCAACAGAAAACAAAATCACAAAGTTAAGTAGAAGGTTTAACCTAGCCGCTGGGAATTCCTATCATCTTGATTGCGTGGAGCATCAATCTCCTGCTCCATGTGAGCAAGAATTTGCAGACGACCCTTCCGAGCAGGCTCTAAAGACTCACAAATTATGTCTAACGGAATTCCAGCAGGTTTTATATCTAACTGGATCGCTGTTATTCCATTTCGAGTGCCAGCAATTTTGAAATCCATGTCACCCAGATGATCTTCAAGGCCCTGGAAAAAAAATTATATATTTGAAAAAGTCCACAAGACAAGTTTTTATACCTATCCAAGTGTAAGCATAATGCTTTTAGTTTTTAAGACATATATAGATATTTACAAAATATAGCTACCATAATATGCCACTAAAGAAATCAAAATACTACCTCCACCAAACAAGGATGGTCTAATCTTGCAATTTATAGGGCTAATGATACCAGAGCAACACATAAATCAAGAACTTATCAGCATATCTTGCATGCAATCACCATCAATCAGAAATAAAGTATGTCGCTCAAGATAAGTTGAAATCCTACCAGAATATCAGTCACTATACGATAATCCTTTATTTCACCAGTTGATGGGTCAACCTCACTAACAAGACCAACAGAAACACCAGCTACATGTTCTCTTAAGGGAATGCCAGCATCCATCAAAGCCATACTGCCTATAAAAGAAAAGCCATGTACATCAAGCTTAATATTATACTCCTAACACAGTGATTCAGAAACTGACAGTCACAGGGTGCAAGATGCACGGATCTGTAACCCCTGGCCGTCATTAAACCGCATTACCACCATAAATGTTTTTTTAAAAAAAGAAGCATGTTTCACAAGTATTCTTAACCAGCACAGAAGATAATATGTTGCAAACAAGGATGGTGATGGTGAGCTTCAGTGCAATAGTATACAGACTACTATGCAAAGAAAGGGACTTGTGTGTAAATTCAAGATAATGCCCCCAATGATGGGAGCCTCATACACTTACCACCCTTTTTATCGCAGAAAATGTTACTCGCAAATTTTCAAGCGAAATACAGAGATACAGCACATGGGCGAAATTAGACAATTAGAAATCGTACCTCCACAGACAGTTGCCATTGAAGTGGAACCATCAGAGGCCATGACTTCTGAATTAATGCGTACAACATATGCGAACTCATCCTCCGGCGGTAACACAGCCAACAAAGCTTTCTCTGCAAGAGTTCCTATAGCCATACCCAACATTGCAATACTTGGTACATTCAGAAATTGGGTTAAAATAGACTTAACAAATCAAAGTAAAAAGCTGGTATCGACAGGGATTGAATGTATTTACGATAAATATCACAATAAGATATAAATTACCATGTCCAACTTCACGCCGGTTCAGACCAGTACGTTTACCAACTTCGTTGATTGAGAATGGCGGAAAGCTATAGTGAAGCATGAACCGCTTTTTGGGTGGTCCAACCAAGGAGTCCAAGCGTTGAGCATCATCGGGTGCTCCAAGGGTGACAGTAATTAGAACCTGTATGTAACATGAAATAAAGAGGAAATGCCATATTTAACTTTTAAACCCTGAAACTTATTAACTGGGAAAGATGATGTATGTGACCTGAGTATCTCCACGATTAAAAAGTGCTGATCCATGCAGTATAGGTAAAGTACCAGCCTCACAGTACAAAGGCCTGACTTCATCTAGACGTCTCCCATCAACCCTAAGTCCTTCAGCAATGATCCGATCCCGAACAACCTGACATTCACCCAAAACTTTTAAGAAACTAGCATATACAGAAGTTCAAGATTAAAATAGAAAGATCAGAAAACACATTACATATACTATGTCACAAGAGGATACAGTCTCACAAATAAGGAACAAATAAACAACCTCGGAGACGCAATTTCATAAAGGAGAACCATATCCTCAAATGTTGGTTTGGGGGTGGGTTAATACACCATTCTTAGGGCACAGGTAGCAAATAGCTCCAACATTGCACCTAGAATGGTTTACTAATGTCAAATGCAGATTTGATTACGAAAGCTACCAAAGTAATTTGGCGCAATGATGTCCCAAAATTTGATATCTTTAGGTCGGCTTAGACTTGACAAACTATCACACCTCCAAAATCACAGATAGATGTGAAATATTTAACTTGTTATAAAATAAAGTAAAGCGCATAGAAGATTTCTTCAATAGCCTTTAAAGATATATGCACCAAATTTCAGGGATATGTCCCAATGGAATATGTGCAAAAGGAAGGTAAAACATCACATTCATGAAACTGTCATGATATCAGTGATACGAACATAGATGCAGTAATGTGGGACTTAAAATATGATGTTCACACACACACACACACACACACACACACACACACACACATAGAGAGAGAGAGAGAACTGCATGAAATTACTCGCCCACAACTTACCTCTTTCCGTACTTTGTCTACAGCCTTTGGTAGGACTCTCAAGCTTTCCTCATCACATTCTCCTTCAAGATCTCGTTTCACATCTTGTGTAATTTTGTCTAGAGCTTCTCCTCGTTCAAACTGAGAGAATATAAAACAACAGTTTTATATATCATAGGTAGCCATTGACCAGAAGAATATCTTAAGCTTATTTTTTCCAAAAGTACACAAATAAATACACTTACTAAAGGAATAAATAAAAATTACTACAGTTTCCACCTTGCCATATTTAGGATCTGTAAAAACAGATTCAATACGAGCTTCTGCCAAGCTACGAACTTTTTGTAGAGTCTTATCTGAGATCATAGACGATTTGTATTCCTTCTTCTGTTTACCCGATTTAGCAGCCAATCTGATTTGAGGTTCAAGGTATTTGACTGCCTGAAAATCCAAGACAATCGTTACAGTAAAATTACTATAAATACGATTTGGAAAACGAATATCAGTAGGATGAGTAACCTCTGGATGAGCCAGTCTTAATCCAGCTTCTAGATCTTTCTCTGAGATCTCAGAGGCTTGTACGTCTATCATTAAAGTTTTGTCCCTTGTGCAAGCATATACTAAGTTGAGATCGCTTAAGTTGAGCTGCATTGTACCAATTCTTGTTAAATTACCACTCATAAGATGGAAGGGGTAAAGATTTTTCCGCGGCACATGAAAAAAACAAAATTATGTCTGCTAACATACACTGCCTCAGCGTACCAAATAACTTTTTGAGTCCACTCAATTTGATAATGCTAACTCAACCAACATTTTGTTTATCTTTAGCATGTTAGCTCACAAACATTTAAGAGTGCTACACTTTGTCCATTTTACAATAAAAGTATGTTGACAGTCACAACAGTACCAACCGAACACTGACACTAACCTTGAAAAGGTGCAACATATTCACTAGATGTACGGGAAGAGGAAACTTTGGAAGTTCCGAACAAGTATTGAAATCTAAGCATTTGAGATTGAAACTGTAACATTCATCAACAAGAAAAAGAAAAATACGACAAAGGACAGAGTGTTCACTAGATAATAGCTTTTTGTTAGGCAGCAGGCATAATAGTTGGTACACATTACAAGAAACACAGTATAGTTTGTAAATTGGTTGAACTTAAAATCCACAAGGGAAACAATATTACGTTGTCTCAAGGAAATATTACTGCCTCCCCCTAGCAAGAGTCTAAATTTATATATTGTGGTTCCTAAAATAAGTGTCTAGTATCCAAATAGATTAGAGAAAAAAATATATATAATATTCACAAAGTTAAGATGATAGCCAACATGTAAAGTTTAGATGGAATGTGTAAGAGATAAATAGTTTGGAGGAGTACCTCATCCATTGTTGGGTTTACAATAAACTTTCCACAAACCCTACCAATACGTATCACACCAATTGGCCCAGCCCAAGGAATATCTGATAACATTAGAGCAGCGGACGTCGCATTAGCCGCCATAACATCAGGATCTTGATTCCCATCAGAAGAAAGAACACTTGCCATGACCTATGAATGAAAATGATATAAAGGGGCAACCAGAGTAAAATCCCAATAGAAATTTCAGACAGCCTTAATAGAGTAACATACTTGAACCTCATGGTAAAACCCAGCAGGAAATAATGGTCTTATTGGTCTATCAATAAGACGTCCACATAAAAGTTCACGCTCTTTTGGAGCACCCTCCCTCTTCATAAATGTGTGTGGAATCAAACCTTGAGCAAATAGCTTCTCTTGATAATCAACCTTATAAGAAACAAAACCCATCAGCACCCACCATGCTATTGAAGATAAGCCTGCAATTTTCTCTCTTCCAAAAATAAAGGGTAAAGAAATTGATAAAAAGAGAGAAAAAATGTCACGAGTTTAAATTTGAAACTAGAAAATACTTAGCAACATAAGAAATATAACCCATAATGACTAAGTGGTGAAATAACAAGTCCAACCAGAGCCCTTTTCCTTGTTAGAAAAAGAAAAACTCTACATTTGAGAAGAAGCATCCATTATCCAACTGTTCTCGATACTAATCCATAGTCAATATGTTGGGTAGTAATTCACAGTCATGGTGATTGAACTAAACAACTCAAAACATCACCTAAAAACTAAATTGTATAGTTCTATAAAAATGTTTTGCTGAAATTTAGATTCCAATAGATTATTTTTTAGAAATCCAAAGCAATTGAACTTAACTGGTCGAATAATTTATACTAAATCTAAATTCTATTGCTGCCTCTTCGGGATATGCGGGGAATATATACCCAAATTTTTCGATCACTACAGAGCTCAAAGAATATTTTCATGAAGCAGCAACTAAACTGAGCAAATGGGAAAAAAGGAGCACAGACATTCAGAAATTATGCATATACTCTCCGAAATTTAATTTATTCAAGCATGAAGCACATACACATGTAATATAAAAAACCCAGAATGTAAAACTTCAAATCAAAAGCCAATTTGCACAGAATAAGTAGAGAGAACGCAATGTAAAAATGGCCATACAGTGAGGGGCAAGAAATCGCGAGCACCGTCTGCTGAGGAAGACGTAACAGTGGAGAGGACTTTGGTCTCCTCCATGCCAAAGACGACGGAACCGTTGGCGAAGCGCGCGATCTTTCCGGTCTCGAGCGTGATCAGGCGCGACCCGATCTCGAACTCCTCTTTGAAGGTCTCGAGAACCTTGGCGGGGGAGAGCGGAGGGTCGGGGTCGGTGGAGGCGAAGCCGCGGCGGCCGCTGCACCAGGGTCGGAAGCCGAGTGATCGCCAAGTGAGGAAATGGGGGAAGGAGGTGAGGAGCGGGTTGGCTCGTCTAGCCATGGACGCCATGGCAGTTGAGGGAAGTGGAGGAGAGAGGGTTTGGTGGTTGCTTGCAGGGTTTAAGGGTTTTAGAACTTCTGCTATATTAGTACGAGGAAGAGGGAAAAATAAGGAAATGGGGTTTATGGGTAGAGTGTGCTACGGGCCGACTCACCGATCAATCTGTCTAAAATGCAGTTTGATTGTGTTGAGTTTGATCATTTGGCGATAAGATGTCCTTCAATATCGACTAGGAGAAACAAAGTCTAACTCAAATAATTGTAAAGAAGCAAGTAAGAAATCCACACATTTGTGGGATAGACATGAAACCGAAAAAAACACTCTTTCACCGAAGTGTTTCAGAGGTGTCGATAGAAAAATTATGCGATAGCGATCGGAGCAACCCTTACAACGACTGAAGACTGTGAGATAGGACCGAGCGAGCCCATGATCA
>JAYMSV010003314.1:0-10045 GCA_036897745.1 Erodium moschatum | reverse complement strand
AAGACTTCAACAAATCTGTTTTTGCCTCTTCTTCAAGGAATTAATGAAGCTACTTCGTTCATCATTTCTGAAGGAGATTCAAAAAGAATAAATATCCAAGGTATGCATTGAATTTGAATTATTGATAACTTCTCTTTTTATGTTTTGCAGAATAAATATCCAAGGTATGCATCTATCTTCCTAGTTACTTCGATTCTTCAAAGTGTTGTACGAGCAGTTGAAGTAGTCTCCATCTTCGATTCCATCTCCATCCACTTGGTTCCTTAGATAGTGTTGTACGATCAGCTAAGGTTCTCCGTCCTACCATCACTACACTATATAACTTACCAGCAAGGTTTCATATCCATTACCACCACGTTCCTACATCAATCCGCTGGTATCACGCTTCCATATCCACTGTTATCTTGTTCCTACATCAATCCGCTGGTATCATGCTTCCATATCCACTGGTATCTTGTTCCTATTCCATCTGGTAGCTTGTGCCTACATCACAACACAAAATGGTAAGCAAGAAAAAATCTTGCAACCACTACAACACTTTGCAAGAGCAAATCTTGCAACCAACTACAACACCTTTTTCAAGCCTACAAGGCCAATTACAATATGAAGATATTGAGGTTAACTCATCAAAAGTCAACAATACAATGTGTTTAATTTTATATAGAATAAACACAATGTCTTAGTTACAACCAAGATACAAAGATGAAGTACAAGCAAGCTCTATATATGATTTCAAGATATGTAAGGCTTAGCTCAAGATGATTTTGAGAGAAGAGGATTTCAAAATAATTTGCAAAAAGAGCATAACATGTTTATGTAATGATATAAGAATAAGAACATATGTTTTTCAAAGATCAAAAGATATGAAACTAGTAGTTCATGGCTTTGAAAATAATTTCTAGAACAAAGAAGAGTAGGGCTCTCAAGATGACTTTTCTCTCAAAGATGAAGAAGAACTGTGTGCTGGAATTTTTGTGGAGAAAGAGTAGAAGTTTTGTGACTTACAATGAAGAAACAAATGAGGGTTTTTATAGACAAAAACTTGGCACTTGATAATTAAAAAAAAAAAGAGTAGTTGGAAAATACTTAAGTACAAAGTCAAGTGGCATATCTTGACAAAAAATGTCTTCACCAAAAATTCAAGAATTGAAATGATTATTTCTCTTATTTAAAAATCAAATTGAATGAATAAAAAAGATAAAATAATCAAGAAGAAATCATATTTTTGAGTAAGAGATGAAAGAATGAGTGTTGAGCTAGCCAAAACACATCATAATTATCGTACTTACAAGTATCCTATTGGTAGGACTTGAACCTTCGCAAAATAACCATTTTAAATCTTCCATAGGCTTCCTTGATCATCATTTGAGGTCTCAAAATGTCCTTGGAAATTTAAAAATTGTGCACAACTTGATTGAACACAAATAGATGATGAACATGTTTGTTACCAGAAATTTCATCTTTGAACTTTGCTTTTTCAAATGGCCATAACTCTTTCCACAAAAATCCAAATCACACAAGGTCAGTTGAGTTAGAAAACAGAATCAAATATATTTCCAATAGTATAGGATAGACCTATTATTACCTGGTAGATAATTTCAGTTTAATCAACAAAGTTAACCAGGAAAATCTGGTTTGCCTGTTCTGGCAGATTTAAGGTGTACTTACTTTTCTGCCTGTTACTCTCTGATGGAGTGTGCAAATGGAGAACCATATTTTGCATTGAAAAGTAGACATATAGAGATTTCATGAACATCAAATAAATATCATTTTTATAAAGAAATGAATTTAATATGAATTTTCGAAGTTACCTCAAATGCAACAAAAGTTGCTGTGTTGGAAAAATCCGAAAATCACATGTATCAAAAGTATAAGAACTTTTTTAAAATGAGTTTGGTTTGAAAAAATAAATATATGAGAGAGTTATTTGATCTTAAATAAATATATGAATATTTGTTATCATCAAAACACAGATTATAATGTTGAAGAAGTCTTGAATTGATCTTGAATGTCTTCTTGATTTGCCTTGGTGATCACGTTTTCTTGGAGTTCCCCACGCTCTATGAGTGCAATTAAACTCTCCACTTGTTTGTTGAACTCTTCTCATAGCTCTAGTTCCTGATATTGTTCTTGGTGCTAGTCGCATGCTTGCAATGTTGCTGATAGCTTCTTTCTCGATGTTGCTGGTAGCTTCTTCCTTTTTGTTGCTAATAGCTTCGATGTCCTCATCATCCCCTCCCTCTTGACAAGGTTCTGACCTCAGAACTGATTCATCTGCATGATAGGGAGCCAAATCAGTAATATTTAAAGTTGGAGAAATGTTTAACTCACCTGGAAGTTCGAGATTGTAAGCGTTGTTCTTGATTTTCTCTAACGCTCGAAATGGTCCATCTCCTCTTGGATTTGGTAGTTGTTGTAGATTCGGCGAATCCTGTTGTTGATACTGGTTCGACACAACGTTTTGGGAAAGAAGCTCGCAACGCAAAAGTTGTAGTCGTTCCGGGCGTAGAAGTATCGGGTACTGTGGTCCAAGACCGGACCGATATTTAAGCCCAAAACGATGTGGATCTGGTCTTAAATGGTTCAACTATTGTGGCCCATTCGGAGAAAGCTACTGGTACACAGATCTTGACTCCGTTGGGCCAAATGATGGGCTAAGGTTCTGAAGCCCACACGCAGGAGCCAATTGGGTCTGGTTACCTTCCTCTAGGTCGGGTTTGAGCGATGTCGAGGTAGAAACCAGTGATCTTGCTGGGAACCAACAGAGTAGTCTATGGAAGTAGGTTCTCCTTAAACCTCCGATACCAATATTGCGATTCAAAGCAATGTTATAGCTCAACCTAAAAAACGTGGCCGCCCGAAGAAGGGACAGTCAAAGGGGATTGCTACTCCAACTATATTTTATCAGACATGAGCTAAAACCTCTGCTGATAAAGGAAACAATTCGAGAAGTTTTATCGTTGATATGAGACTCTAATTAATACTAATGACTCTTTATAAAACCAAAGGTTGGAAATCTGCAAAACAGCAAAAATAGTTCATTAATAATCTGAATTCAAATACTTACCTTGGAAATATTCATCTCTCTTTAATGGAATTAAGTGACTGAATTGTCTTTGAAAATGATGAACAATGTGACTTCATTAATTTCTTCAAAAAGATGCAAAAACATATTTGTTGAAGTCTTGAATTGTTCTTGAATGTCTTCTTGATTTTTCTTGGTGATCACGTCTTTTTGGAGTTCCTCCTGTTCTATGAGTGTAATTAAGCTCTCCACTTGTTTGTTGAATTCTTCTCTTAAAACTCTAGTTCCTGATTTGTCCTTAGTGTTAGTCGCATGATAGGCATGTTGCTAATAACTTCTTTCTCGTTGTTGCCGATAACTTCTTTCTCGGATACGGATAAACTAGTTCCGATGTCCTCATCAAGTTAATCCCGCTTTTCAGAAAAGGAGGCAAGGCTTGAATTGTCGCTCTTAAGCTCGGAAGAGCAGAACCTAGCTTGCGCTTTGAGTTTCTTGTGGTCAACTTGTCAAGCTTATCCTTCTCTTTTTTTTAGGTGTACACAAATAGATGAGATCACGATACCAGTAATGTCATAAGTATCACTCGCCCAATCTAAAGGATTCCCAGTGCACCAGCAATGAGTTGTAGAATCCAACTACAACATAACAATATCCAGCATGAAGCTGTGTCTGCATAAACAAAAAAAAACTTCATTTCTAAACTCATGGCTTGAAGGAAACAAGAGAGAAAGAAACACTCTTTACAAAATGTTTTCTTATCCAGCGATTACAGCCCAAATCCAAGAGCCAACAATTTCCTCAGATACATTATTACAACGGATTGTAGCCCTAGTAAATTTGCAGGCTTACTCCATTTAGTGTCCACCAGAAGGCCTGAACATGGTATAGTTGCCAACACCACTTGACAGATTAGAGTTATAGTATGGGTAGCCATCAGCCTCGAGTAAAGATAGATCAGAGCCAGAGCCAGCCACCTGCCAGTGGTTTGGCATCATCCCATCCATTTGCCCATTTGGATAAGGTAGCGGGCTGGCTTGAGGAACATAGTCCCTCACTGGGTCATATTGATTACCAGAAGAAGGGCTGTAACTTCGCTGGAAAACCTCATCTTGGTAACTCCTTGATCTCTCGAACCTACAAGGGCTGTTGCTGCTGCTTGTGTCGCCTGCCATACCTAAATCACCAGGAAATGAATATTGCCGTTGCGGCCCATTGCTATAAGACTGGAAGCCATTATCTGTCCCTGCTCCCATTAAAACACCATGCTCATCATCAAGAAGCTCATTGATTATATCAAGGTGTGGAAACTCATCCACAACACCACCTTGAGTTTGCCGCCCAGATGTATGTCCTCGATAGCCCCTGTACCAATCAAGGTTTTGAACATCACTAGCAAGGGAATTAGTGCCGGAATGTATGTTTCTGCCACTATCCATTTGAGATCTCTCCATCCAATGAGGCCCATTCTGTAAAACGTCCCGAGTAACCATGCCAAAAGGGAAGCTTGATTTCACAGAGCTCAAGTCTATCCTTTCCGGGCTCTGGGGTAAGAACATTGGTGCAGATACCAAGGCAGGTTGATGCGAGTACATTGGCAATGTATTTACTCCTGAACTCAATGAGTGAATGTGGCCAGATGAACTTGAGCCAACAGGATTACCTACTATAGCATTTCTATAGGATTGTGGCACATAAGGCTGTGTTGCTGTGGACGGGTCAAGAACCAAACGACCAGCTGCACTCACTGAGCGTGCTAATGATGGAGCTGTTTGAGTTACAGTTGAAGCAACAGAAGCAATGGGAGCAGTTGGTTTATGAGCAGGGGTTATAGGAGCACTTGAGGGCCTTGACACCGCAGGCACTGACTGCACTATGGCTTTCTCCGCAGCTTTTGGGGCTGCAGCCATTTTTGTCTCAGATTTAGACATGCCAGTTACTTGTGATGTCATTATCAACGGTGCTGCCTTATGAATCTGATGTGAGCTATTCGGAGATGCTTTCCTAGCGGGGACAGATTCCATAAAAGCAGTGCTCTTGCACTCCGACTTTGGTTGATCAGTAGAAGGAATCTTTTTGGGAGGGCTTTTCGGAGAGGGTGTGGTCTTCTCTTTGGGTTTCTCCATATCAACCTGATCCTTGATGCTCACTTTCTTTGGCACTGAAAACTCTTCTTCCTAGATCATATGAAAATTCCCCATGTCAGACTAAAATAGAATTAAAAGTCATAATCAAAAGACTCTACAACACATGAGAACATGTGATTGAATAAGAAACTTATTGGGTCCACCTTCTTAAGCTCAGGCCAATTGGAGAATTGAAAACCTCCAGACTCAGGTTCAGCTGCCTTGGAACTTGCACCTGCTTTCACCACAGGCCCAACTGGCTGACAATCCGATTCATTTGACCAAAGACTTCCATCAGGTGCAATTTTACTTGCCTGATTTTTCCCTCTACAAAGTGAAGATACCATATAAAATAAACCTCTCGTATTCTAATCCTTAAGTAGGAGAAGAAATGTGCGCTGTTAATTTACCTGCTAGGTGACTTCTGCTTTTTGTAGTTTGGGAAGGAATTTCCCTTGTAGGGTCCATTCATCACCACAGATGGGACGGAATCTGTTGAGCAAGTTGAAGAACTATCATCCATTATGGATGGACTCTTCTTAATGGTTCCATTTTGTACAGATGAGAGTCCACTAATTCCACTGCTACTGGCTTCTGTGGAAGGAGATGTGTCAGTGTCCCAGTTGATGGGACTAGCGTCCCTCTCTTCAGAGTCAGGCTGGAGCAGGTCATCAGATACATCAGAAACATCTTCAAGCGCATCAGAATTTTCAAGCACCGGTTTCACTTGCTGCATAACAGAATCCTTTATGTCATAACTATGATTTTCTGATTGGCACTTGTCCAATATCAACCTTTCCTCCCTCCCTTTGTCCTTCCCTTTCCGATTGTTCCGCTTCTGTTTAGCCTGTAGCACATAAGAAGCAAGAAGACACTGAATAATAGAGAATGACCAACGAAAGAAAAACGGCAACATCAATAGCCATCACATTTTCCCAAAAGTAATAAAAGAATGGACAATAAGAACGGATACACAACATAAGGAGCAAATGGACACACAGAGCAATATCTAGCAAAGGCAATAAACGCCAAAGTCATGCATCTCAACAATTTGTAGAAGTTCATGAAAAATATGATATTTGCATCAACAGTTCCTTGTTCATTTTGAAGCTCAATCACATGGTTGAAGTGCCTTAATCAATGACAGTGTCGACACGTAGCAAGTCAACAAACAAGTATTTGGTCAAACCTGTTTTTTCTTAGATTTCTTTTCCTTCTCTGTTGCTCCACGTTTGGCCTTTTGCTCGCTTTCAACCTGCCATGCCGCTTCTTCTTCGCGTATTAACTCTTCTTGCCTCTTCAAAGCAACTGCTTCCTGGTATGCAACTTCAATTTTATTGCTGTGTAAAAGCACGGCACGTATAAGGAACAAAAGATAAGAACACAATGTATTACATGAACTAGTTGCCTCTCCTATCATGTAGGGATAAAACAAACCACCGAAAATAATTGTATCTAAATAGTTCCATTTTTTATTCAAGCAAACAAACATACAAATAAAAGAATGTAAGGTTCCTGGTTGCAGATGAAATATATTGATATCTAAGCGCCTGACTAAATCATCAGAAATAACCCATCAATTCAAGAATAATAAGGGGATATTGCAAAAAACCACCTCAACCTTGCATTTTTTACGTTTCACAACCCTCATGAAAAAGCAAGGTTCTAAAACTCAACGGTACCTGGTCAAAACTCAGTATGGTGATGATTAAGGATCTTTTGACTTATTGGGGATATATCGGGAAAACGCGTTTTGTAATAAATAAATAAATATATGATAGTTCCGAACACATTTAAATTCATGTTTAGTGAAGTTGAACTGTATTTGGAAAGTGAATTGAACATGCTACCGTTAACCACTTTTGTTCCCGTGCTATACACAGATCTTCAAGTAAAAAAAATTATATACACTTCAGAATTGTACATAACAACTAGTTGATTGAGTTTGACCGAGTGGACCAAATTTGACCGATTTTCACTTATCGGTGGAAATTGGTCAAAACTCAGTAGTTACATTTCACCACTCTTAACAAATTTGAGGATGCAGATCCATATGAAAAGTCCAAATTACCCCTCCATATTAGCAAAATAAAATAAAATTGAAATAAAAAGAAATATTTAAAACTCTTAATCTTCATTCTAGAATGCAAGTAGCAATACTAGCTTAAAGATGTAATAAATTAAAGGGAGATAATTTATTTTTGAAGTATTAAAACACTTTGTATATAATAAGTTACTAAAAAAATAGAAAGTCATTAAATAAAATTGTGATTATATAGGGTAATTTAGACTTTTCATATGAATTTGCATCCTAAAACTTGTTAAGGGTGGTGAATTGCCACACTTTTTCAAAAGAGTAGTGAATTGCAAAAAGGGCAAACTTGAGGTTGATTTTTAGCAAGTTCCCTTAATATTAATACCAATACCTGAAAATATGAGCAAGAACAAATATTTCTACGGTCCGGCGACCTAATTCAGTAAGACGCCGTTCATCACGCTCAGTTGAATCTTTGTTGAAGTCTTCTCCCGAACTTCCATCCTGTGAGTAAATTTTGATGGATCATTATAGAACATATAATAAACACAGATATATATGGGTTAATTGCTGAAACCTACCTTTTTTATTGTCCACATGCGAAAAACTACCTTATGTATTGTCCACACTTTTAAACTACCCTATCTTTTGACAACGGTTGTCTGTTAGTTTTTTCAACGAAATTACTACCCTTAAGTATTGTCCACGTGCGATAACTACCCTTATGTATTGTCCATGTCCCTAATTTTGATGGAATATTCCAAATTTGTCAGTGAACGACCGTGGTCAACTATAGGGTGGTTTAAAAGCCTGGACAATACATAAAGTAGTTTTTCGTATATGGACAATACATAAGGTAGTTTTTAGCAATTAACCCAATATTTATTATGTATTACAAAAATAGAATGTTGCAGAAACCAAATCATCAAACATCTTTCTGACCATCATCAAACACAAGTATATATTATGTAACAATGCATCAAACTAAATAACATAGCATCACCAGTGCTACAAAGCATGAGTCCGACGACCATTAGGAAGTCATAACGTTTTTCTTTTATAACTGACACGTGAAAGAAAAAAAGGAAAAAATGTGCTGCCATTAAGATCATCAAAAGAAAATTTATGGTAATTTCTAGTGTTCACACGTGGATCTGATACACATGCATTTTCCGGAATGGCCTCTTCAAGAAGTTTGCAGTCATCAAACTGTGCCGGGAGTAGAAATAAGCAAACAACCAAGAAACACTAAAAGAATGATAACCTTATTTTCATCACAAAATAAACAAGCAAGGGTATGGCTAAAAACCAGGATCCTACTCTGTAACTACAAATACTGGTATACATCTATCATGATGAAAAAACAATATAGAAAACTCCACATCCGCATACTAATAAGATACTCCAACACTGACTTGTAAACTCACCTTTGTACGGTTTTGAGGACCTTTGTCTTCTTTTGGAGGTAGTGGTTCCAGGGCAGCCCTCTCAAGTAGTAATAATACATCATCCACCAAGACAAACATATCTTTCTCCACTCGAACAACAGGGGCAGGAATTTCATCGGAATCCAACAATTTCAACTGCGCTTTCTTGGACTTACTCTGACATTCAAGAGCCTTCAGACCACTATACAAGGAATCCATCACCAAAGTAGAAGTGACTTCCTTTTCTATAAAGAAGTGCTTTACAACTACTTTCAGAATCACATCTGTTTTTTCCCTAGACATGCGGCGCCTAGTATTTTGGTCCATTCCCAACCAAAACGCGCAGAAACTGCAAAATTCGAAATCAACTGTTATCATTGGATACAAATTGCAATTACCAGTTATATATCAAGATCAATCGCAATCAAAATTTTGAAAACATAGACAACAGAAAACAGTTCACGAAAATTATAGTCTAGACCTAAAACTGTAATGACAAGCCTGATGTAGGGAAGTCCGCACTTCCAAGTACTAGCGGAAATACAAAAGGAAGTAGATAAATATGCCTAACCATAATGTTAGATACAGACAGAAACCAGATGAACATTTGATAGGAAACTCTTCAGACATCACATATACAATATACAAACTAACACCATACAGTCACACGAAAAAGTTGAAAATTCAGAACTATGATAGTCTTGGAAGTAGGACGTATCTCTGAAAGAACAAAAACAGGTAACAAGTAACCAGAATTCTGGACACAAAATTACAATACCTTGACCACCTAGCTTTGTCCTTTATCAACTTTTCAAGCTTGCCTCTTCTCTCTTCAACAAAACGCCGACATATCTGCTCTACATTTGTCAAATACACCCTAACAAGTTCTCTCCTGTACTGACAATCAAGGCAGCGAAAAGGCCTGTCTGCTTTCTCCCTATTAACCAAAGTAAGATACTACAGTAAAGTCCATAGTAAATTAAAATTGAACACATGGTGTACACATTACTCAAATACAATTGCAATAAAAAAAATTCCCAGAAGGATTGTTATCTCTCTTTCAATCGTCACTAGGAAATATCCACAATCAGGAAGGTGCAGCAGAACAAGGAGCATAATAAACAAGGTTCTAAATAACGGCAGCAGTCAAATAACGACGAGGTCTCCTTTTAAGGATATTTCAATTTAACGAGAAGATATCGGCAAATCACGGTTTGTATTGAATATATATTAATAACAAAAATAACAATAACCCATAGCATATCTAACACTAACATACAACCTCTAACCCATATTACATATAATGTAATCAAAAAAATTATACTATTAAATAAGCATATATATAGTATACATAGAGAGAGGACTTGATATAGAGTTGATTGTATACCACTTTAAATGCTTATGCACTCACATACTTTCATATATATATATATAG
>JAYMSV010003313.1:0-10046 GCA_036897745.1 Erodium moschatum | reverse complement strand
ATCCCTAAGCACACCTCGGAATATCCCAGCCATCACGAGTATCCTGCACCCTGCTCCACAAACTCTGCTCTCCCCGTTGTACATGCTCTAATACCCCTTAGAAATAATAAATAATAATTAAATAGGATAATATGCTTAATATGTAAGATAATTAGATAAACAAATTAAAAAATGCGTAATTCCTCAAAACTGTCTACATGAATTGTTTACATACAAATTGTCTACGGATCTTTAACTGTCCAAAGTCTCAAAGCCTGTTTCAAGCTGCCAATGAATTGGTTACGGACCTTTAGCAATCCAATAAATTTAAGATTCGATAGGTTTATGAGTCATTCGTTTAACCATTTTATTTAACCATACATATCGAGTTATAATTGAAATACAAGTTTACGCCTTTAAGCGTGGTTGGACGTAGGTGTAGTCGTCCTTAGCTTAGATTGTTTTGTTTTTCTTTTTTTGTTCTCGGTCTACCATGTAAATGGTTTAGCGGATCAAATAAGTATCATTTATTAACTAACCTAACTCGATCCTAGAGATTTGAAATGGAGCTCTCTAGGAATGGAGAGGCATCCTCTTCTTCACTAGAATACCTACTTGGTAGTAGTTGTTCATGGTAACGCTTCAATTGAAGGACTAAGGCTTCCAAATTGAAAAACATGTACACAAGAAAGTTACAAATAACGAAACACGTATAACGCAAAGAGTAGAACTATCATTTTTGAAAAAAGAGTTGAAGTCGTGTGATTGTTGACGGAAAATAATCCACCGTAAGTTATTACAATTATCCCTAGTCCCTAGTTTATATAATAGTAACATTAGATATTGGGTTAATCATGATACTATTCGTGTGTTGAATGTAAACAACTTTAAAGTTTTTACATCCAGTTGTTTGAATTTTTTTAAAATTACATATAGCTCTTCTTTATGTAGAAAACAACAAAAATGTCTTTTACCATAGTCTCAAAAAAGACTTCATAATTACAAAAATATTTTTATTAGACGAAAAATATGGCCGAGTAAATGTCAAAAGACTTGAGGACATCTTTGACAAGCATCTGCATCTTTTCCAAAATTTAGGTAACTGTAAATAACATTGGTGATAATTATACGACAAACACGCATAGTACACTATAACTATCTACAATTAACCCTCGGATCTTCCTTAAATACATATGTCATGAAACAAGAAATACTGTATGTACCTTTACCAAATGAATATTATCCTTTCCTATATGACATATTGAATTGTTGGGAACAATTACACTAACAGGCTTCTGAATCTGATCATTTAAAAGCAAGCACAGTGAGCTTTGTTCTTCATGTCACAGATTACTTGTGTATGTCTCTCACCTAAGTTACGAGAAGTTGAGCTTCTCTGCTGGATAAATTCCAGGCTTTCGTTGTCCCTTCCTCAACGATACCACCTTTACCCCGTTTGGTTTCTGTACATGGTTAGCTTCTGTAGTACTTGATTCTCCTCTTGTGCCGGCAACAGCTCCAATTTGATTCCTCCTGTGAGGGATCCAACTCCAAGGTTACAGGCATTCATTCATATATACAAAAGGGATAACGGTAAAAAAGTACTTTAAGGTATTCATTTTTTGCAAGTTGTTACCCTCTTCATGGTAATTGAAAACAAAATTTTCTTCCTTTTGTACATCCAAAGAGGTAGAAAAGTAAGAGAGGCGACAATTTTGGAGTTTTTGCTTTTTATTTGTTATTTTTTAAATTCAAGATTTCAAGGGTAAAATCATCATTTTGAAACAAATTTACACAAACAGTAACGAAAAGGTGAGTTCATTGTACTTTTTTGCAATTACCAAAGAAGAGGGCTACAGTTTGCAAAAGGTGGATACTTAGGGTACTTTTTTGCAATTATCCCAATAGAGAATTTTATGTCTGCTGCTAAAAGATAGAGTGCAAACCTGAGGTGAAAAGCGATAAACAACATGCTAACGAGTGCAGTTCCCTTCACAACTGACTTCAGCGACGGTCTTCTGCGCGGCTTAGAGTTTTGAGCTTCAACATTTACATCCACTATGATACCTTCTTCTATTTCATGCTGTGTGGGATGCCAACTATCTTGTTCTGTTCCATGCTGTGTGGGATGTCAACTGATGTTAATAAATCTGTGAAGGTAACAGAAAAGCAACAGTATATTTGAATGGAATGATTGCAAAAACTTGCTGTGAGCTATGAGTGTTTTGCAAATACTATCGTCAAACTGTCTTTTTCTTTTTTGCAAACGGCACCCTCATTACTTTTCTGTCTACAAATCCACTAATGGATTTTTTTTGCAAAATTTCGAAAGTAGACCATTCAAAAGTGTAAACATAAGGGTTCTAAATTGCAAAACACGTATAATACAAAAGGGAAAAACGATCATTTCCAAAAAAATGAAGTCAAGTGACTGTCACACGACTAATTTCCGTTAAAGGTAACGATCTGCAGAGGAAAAATAGATGGGGGATGTTATTTGCAAAACGTGCATAGTTCACTGCAAGTTTTTGCAGCTATGCCTATTTGAATTACATGACCAGTTACCTTGTCCATGCTTTCTGAACAGGGGCCTCCATTTCTATCTATTGAATAACCATTTTCACCTTCAATCGTTGTATCCTCACATTGAAAACCACCACCATCTGTGCTCCGATCCTTTTCACTCTCTTCAACTACTACGTTTTTCGAAGGGCATACTTCTATGATGTCATTAAGAGAAAATGCTTGAAGATGATTACCTGTCAACTTTTCGACATTAGAAACCGATTCACTCTTAATGGCACTAAATGGGTCATTGTTGTTATCGGAAACAATGGACTTGTGGTTCACCATCTGTATGGTATCTTTAGCATCTCCAGTCTCACTACAACACAGCTTTTCTTCAGGTGAAGCAAAATCAGAGGGCAGTTCGACGCCATTGTTGCCTATTGATGTCATAGTAACCATACATCTCTCTTCAACAACAGAAACGCCAACTCGGTTTTCATCCTGAGAGATCTTAGCTTCATCCTGAATGACAACTCGGTTTTCATCCTGAGAGATCTTAGCTTCATCCTGAATGACCGGGTTTATTCGCGATACAGAAAAGCCGTTTTCAAATGAAACATTGTCTGTATACCCATTGGTGTGTGAATGTGAATCCGTACACAGTATGAACAAATTAGCAACTTTCGTGTCTATGGAAGGTTTGACACAGCTAGATACTATATTCTGCATCAAGGTCTCAACCGGGTCCTGGGATGTATCGTCTCTAATAGTTTTTGAGCAGGGGAGATCTGTATCAGGACTTTGCAAAGGATAAGAGCATACGGTTCCAAAATTATCCTTGGCATCCAGCTGATCATAAAAATCCAAATTCCTCATTGCCTCTGACAAAGAGTGTGTGTTAGCGGTAGATGACAATTCCAAGTGATCGTCTGAAAATCTCCTAAATCCATTTTCTAAGTTCCTCTGTGTTGAATTGGAGCCATGAGAACTATTCGATTGGAATCCATTACTATCTTCTCTGTCAAACAGACTAGAGTCATCACCATGAATCTGAAAGCAACAATCATTTGAGTTTTTGTCGGTGGTATTCATCGGCGTTTTGGCATCAATACAATCCTCCACAACCGAAACACCATATCCCAGATCAACATCAACGTCATTAAGATCCCTTAGACCATTTTCAGAGTTCCAGTTCACTCCATTATCACCAAAGGAAATAATCGAGTCAATGCAAGTTGGAGATGACATATCATTCTGCTCAAAATCATGCTCCATGTATAAGGATCCCACTAATTCGGATTGAAGTTGTTTGTTTTCTACTTTGTCGTTGTTTTGGATATCTAACTCCAGGTTTCCTGAAGCTAGACTAGGTAAGCATTCTAAGATAGAATCCGTCTGGCACGAAGCATCATCACCACGGTTCAAAGGTGAGATGTCGGATTGAAGAACCGTGGGGTTGCTTTCTGCTTCATCAGATTCTTCAGAGTCTGAATCATAACTTCTGGGAGAAGCTGAAACTAAATTGTTCTACGATGAAGGAATGGAGTATCAGAAACCAGATACAAAAAATTTGTACAAAGTAAGTTATAGGAAAAACATCATTTACATACACACTTTTGACCTTTCGTTATCAATAACACCCCCCAAGGGTCAGTGCAAGTCTATAACACACTGTCACCTTTCGCTTTTGCATAAAAGAACAACAGTTCTGGGCCGAAAACCCAATTTTTTAGTGGGTTTTTTATGGTATAGAATGGGGACAGTGTATTCTGACCTTTACGGCTTGTTACTGATAAACAAAAGTCAAATTGAGTGTGTTAATGAAGTTACCCTAAAGTTATACTCCACTGCAAACTACATTATGAACTTTTTTCTCTTATAGCAGATTTTGTTGCATACCTGAATGGATTTGGATCTTGAACTTCTGCGTGAGTTATCACTAGCAGAACTCGAAAAGCTGCATTGTGACCGCTCCAAACTTTTCCGAATCCACCCCACCTTATTCGTTGGCATAGCAACTGTATAGGTAACGATATCGAAATCTGGAACCTACCACAAATAGTATCTGCAATCAGTACCATGGTAGTGTCAAACAATTCATGTTTACGTGCAACAGAACATAAATTCATGGAATAATTGCAAAAACTCCCGGTAAACTATGAGTGTTTTGCATATACTATCAGTGAACTGTTTTTTTTTTTTGCAAAAAACATCCCCCAACCATTTCCCGTCTGCGGATCCACTAACGGAGTTATTTTTTAAAAATAAGTCGAAAGTACACCTGCTAAAGTGTGTACAAAAGGGTTCCAAATTGCAAAGCACATATACATGAGGGTTACAAATTGCAAAACACATGTAATTTAAAAGGCTAAACTATCATTTCCCTAAAAAAATTGACATCACGTGACATGACTAATTTCCGTTGAAAATAACGGATTTGCAGATGGAAAATAGTTGGAGGATGTTTTCTACAAAAAAAAAAAATAATTCACCGATAGTCTTTGCAAAACATGCATAGATCAATCACCGCAAGTTTTTGCAATCATAGTCGCCAAGGAAAAGAAGCATGAACCAAAATGTTTCTTACATTCAGACTCTTAGACCTTGCTTTCTTTGTCAGAGAACGGATACACATGCAAACTTTCCGAGTATTTTTTTTCTCAACAACATCCGATGGGGTGAAGAGATCAATGCCGGTCAAACCCAGAATTTTGCAGATCTACAGAAGATTCAAGAGAAAAAAGAATTTCAAACAACCAATTTGAACACTCTTGGTAGAAAATCGCATTCAGATCTTCAAGACACGAACTCTAAACAGCATTATACACCATTGTTTAGAATTAATCACAATGGAAAATTTTAGCTTTGTGGTGTCTAGAGAGAGAACTGGTCAAATTATAGCAGGCTAACAGATTGAAAGATTACAATATGAGGAAACACTTTCAGAACCCATAATTCATAGAATCCCTCTTATATCAAATGACAAATGAATATCAGTGAGCACAATATATATAGGGCACTATCCGTTGTAAACCAACCTTATATTGGTAAATGTAAACCAATCTGGGCCATTAGATCAAGTTGATCCAACAACCCATGTTTTTAGGGAGGTTTAATAATAAAAATCAATTCAAGGCTCTGCATATTAAAAAGGAATTCTTGCAAGAAAAACGTACCCTGAGGTGTTTATTTTTTTGCAACTTGTAGCCCTCTTCTTTGATAATTGCAAAAAAAGTATCCAGAACTTGTCTTTTTGTTGCAATTTGTATAAAAATGACGATTTTATACTTAAAATTTAGATTTCAAAAATAATAATCAAAGAACAAAAAATCCAAATTTTCATATCCCTTAATTTTCTTCCTCTTTGTACCATACAAAGATTAAAAAATTTAAGGGATGTGAAAATTTGGATTTTTTGTTCTTTAATTATTATTTTTTTATATTTCAAAGTGTAACAAAAAGACAAGTTCATGGAACTTTTTTGCAATTAACAAAGAAGAATGCTACAAATTGCAAAAGTGAATACCTCGGGGTACTTTTTGCAATTATCCCTATTTATAATTCATGTCATTAATGGTTTTTTTAAAATCTAAACCATATATTCTACTTGATTTAATGGCCCAGATTAGTTCACGTTAACAAGATAAGGTTGGGTTTACAAGGGATTGTGTTCCTTCTATTATATATATCATGCTTTACTTGGCAAGTTAGAGGACAAGCTTACTTTTAAAAATGAATCAACATTAGAATATGGCATGTACTTCCCACTGCTCTTCCTAGAAGCAAAAGGCTCATATTTGTATGCTTTTGTATGTCTTAGATCCATACGGTTCTTCAACAACAGTTTCCACACTACTCTTGACGCTTCAAACCTATCAAACCAAAAAACATGTTTAAAAAATTACTTGCAAAGGTACGCTCAAACTAGACAACCAAGTGACTTAACATTTAGTAATTATCAAGCCATTAGAAAATTCAACCAAACATGGTAAAACAACATCAACTCTTTTTTTCTAAATTATCAATATAAAAATTAAATGGTTGAGGGAAATTGCACAACCCTTGAAGTTCTCATATAGGGGTAGAATAGCCAGGCTAATAGCCGATTGCACTGTGGGAGGCTCGGCGATTTGAGGGGAATCAGACAGAATAGTCCAGCTAATCGCCGACCGTAGGCCAATACCACTATGGATGCCCTAACATGCATACTCCACAATACGTTTGCAAAAAAAAAGGCAACCCAAGGCTCTCACCTTTACAGGGTGGGGTATGGGGAGGGACCCGTCTATTGAAAGAAGTATAAATTACAATAATCAGTTTTAAAATACCATATTTGCGTTTTGCAAAATGTTATCGGTGAACTATTTCTTCTTTTTTTTTTTTTGCAAAATAGCATCCTCGGCTATTTTCCGTCTGCAAATCCGTTATCTTTAATGGAAACTAGTCAAGTGACAGTCACGTCACTTCAAAAAAAATGGAAATGACAGTTTGTCTCTATACATTATACGTGTTTTTCAACTTGTAACCCTCATGTATACGTTTTTCACAATTTGAAGCCCCTATGTATACACTTTCGCATGGTTTCTTTCATTTTTTTGCAAAAGAAATAAATAAATAACCCCATAAGTGGATTTGCATATGGAAAATAATTGGGGGATGTCATTTGCAAAAAAAATAATAGCTCATTGATAGCATTAGCAAAATGCGCATAATCCACCGCAACTTTTTGCAATTATCTCTTAGAAATATATTGACTCCAAAATTGCATCACTCTGGTAACCATCAGCGCCCTCGATTAAAAAACGAATAACAAAGAATGGATTGAAGAGAAGTAAGAGCATATGCATCATCCTCATCGTATCTTGTAAACAAGAAAGAAAGCAACTAAGTAAGAACATACAGCAACTCCCCATCAGCAAGTAAATCCGAAATATTCATTTGCTCATCCAATCTTATCTGCAGGACTTCTCCAAGCCATATACGTGTCTGAGTCTGTATTGACAAGATAGAAAACAAAAGTGTCAAATTAAACCATTTCATCACATTATTACATGGTATAAACAGAGGAAGAGGCAATCCGCAAAGCAAAGAGAAATTGGGCATCTATGAAATTGCACCACCTTTACAATATAAATGTAAATATAAATATAATTGAACCTTCAACTATGAGCTTAAACTTTTAGTTGAGTTGCGGACCCGGTTCAAAACCCACTCTCTACAAACAAATACTATTTTTTTTTCTAAATTGGCCCAAAATAGACGCTCTTATCTCTCTTGTCAATGGACTAGTCTCCTCTTCTAAATAATTCACCTCCAAACTGGTAAATGGATTTGTCCGTAGTGGAACGTGTTAGAATATAAATATAATTGGACATTCAACTATAAGTATCAGCTAAAGCTTTTAATTAGATTGGTTCTCTAATACCACCTATACGATATGACCTCTTTGACCGAACAAAAATACTAAATTTGTATTGACGAATTCGAAAAAATAAGAACAGTTCATCAGAAACCCCAATCTGGGTATTCATGTTACAAGCTTGTTATGTGATGCAAAATGGTTTGAGGTGCAATGAACCAGAGAACAGACCTGCAAGAACACATCGTCGAGCTCTCTGAAGTTGGATTCGGCGGTGGAAGAAGAGGAAGGGGAAGGGGATGAAGATACTGATATGTGGTGGCCGGCGGCGGCCCTATCGGGAAGTGGGGCGGGGCCAATGGCGGCAGAGATTGATTTGAGATATGGGTATGGTGGGAAGGAGAGAGTGTGTGGGTGTGGAGTTGAAACGTCGTGGAGATGAAGTTTTGAAAGGTAGCGAAGATTGAGCAACTTTTTGAGGCTTTTTTCACTTTCTGCAATATTTATTGTTTTGTTTGGAGAGTATGAAAAGCGGTATCGAAGTTTTGTTTTTACTATTGAGTTTGGTATTGTTTGGGGCTCTTTTTCATTGGATGCATTGTTTTCTTGTCTTGTTTTGAATGGAGGCCCACCACCCTACCGTATGGTATGGGCCTTATTTATCACTTTCCTTATCCCCTTCTTGTTTTTCCACTTTGTTAGGTTGTTTTTTCTTTTGTGGAAAGGAGACATTTTTTTATTAATGTTACACCGGATCTACATAAGCTTAGGAAGAAACCGATATCGAGTCGGGAACCCTGAACTCGAAACTGGTGGAGGCAATGAGAGTACCGGAAGCATTGGTGTGGGTGAAAACAAACAATATGTCTAAGAACCTGGTGAGAAGCGATTGTCATGTGGTTGTGAAGTTGATTAACAAAGGGTGTTCGTTTCAGTTGCCACTTGGGATGATCATTTTAGATTTTCTCTACCCTCGAGGAGGTCCGCTCCGAGTTTGTTCGTCGTTCAGCGAATCATGCAGCGATTGTCATGTTTTTTTTTATCAACGCGTTCCAAAGATGAGGGAATGAGGATACTGCAAATAGCAGCGAAAATACAACTCTCCAAAACGGAGTTTAACGCATGATTTTGGGGAAAATGAGAAGCAAATACAAGAATCAAATGCTAGAAATAACAAAATTACAGCACCAGAAGATTTGCTCCTAAATGACCCGAAGTAGACCAAAGGCCACACAACGAGATAAAACTCCTCGGGACCACGCACAACGTCGAACTCGATGAACCGACACCGACCACACACACCTTCCATCCTCGTCGGAGACTACCAGAGTACCAAGGTAGCTGAACTAAGGAACCACCACACCACAATCACCTTCAAAGCCACAAAATCCAACAATCCAACACCTACAAACAAGGAGGGACAAAGCATATCGCAAGGCCAGAAAGCACGTCCGATCGTCGGAGGCCACACCCCAACTTCTCCATGAATAAGGGTTGAAATCACCGCCGACCAACACCAGAAATATTGTTGGAGAAACCCAATACACTCTGAGTAAGACAGAGCATGAGGGAGAGAAGAGGATATGGTACCTGATTTTGAGGTGAGGAGAACGCGAAGCAACGACCATAGCACATGATCCAAATTTGAAAGAGAGAATCCAGATCTGAAAAAGGGACCGAGAACGGGAGGGAGGAGCATATGCAATAGGCCGAAGGGGAGGAGCTAGAGGACAGGGCAGAGAACCAGTAGGGAATCACCGGCTTCATCCGTGACCGAGGCCACTGACATCGCCGACGGCGACTGAATGAGGAGGAGGGGGAGCTTTAGTTTTAGGGTTTTGAGATTTTAATTCCTTATTTTGTATATTTTAACATGACATATGTTAATAACTGGTGCTAAAATGTCTTGGCTTTGTACTAAAATGTTAAGTAAAAAATAGGTCAGTTATCGTAGAATAGTACGTAGAGTTCATGTTCTAGAAGCGTGAGTCTCATTAAATATGACAATATTGAAACTCGGGTAGTAATATACACTATAGATTATAACGGTTGTGTAAGATACCAAGACTAACTTGACCAAAGTGAGAAATAGAAACTTTTCCAAAATTTTCGCAACAAAAAGAGGTATTATAAAAGTTTCATTTCGTGATCAAATTAGACAATGAGTAGAGTGGACTTTATACACGTATCACATGGAGGT
>JAYMSV010003312.1:0-10047 GCA_036897745.1 Erodium moschatum | reverse complement strand
CGAGTGGATTCTCTCTTGATCCAAACCTCATAGCCAGATTGACTTCGGTCAAAATCTCTCCCTCGGACTCTACAAAGTAACCTCACAATCTATCAATAGTAAAACAACTATTTTGGACTTAACCCAATAACAATTGACCCCGAGAAGGTTGAAACCCAAACGTACTCGTAACTCATACGAAGTTATAATCAGACAAAATCCTCCAAGTCCTAACGACTTGATTGCTCCCTTTTGTATTAAGATTGTTCACAAAAGGTCGTTCCATTATGGTCCAGAGGGGATTGAGTCTCCCAAAAAGAGGTTGTAGAAAAATACTTACTCCGAAAAGTCATAGCCATAAAACAATCTTCCATGTTTAGAATCCCGAAGCCCGTTTTTTTTAATATTACATATTTAAAACCTTAACATCATGAAATCTTAGTCTACCATAACATTTCCGAAAACAAATTTCGACATGTCACATTTCCTTCAAAACAATTCATTACGGTGGATATAATTAAACTGTCAACAACGATTTATTATTATTATTTTTGCAATTTTATGTGATTGTCATCAACATACTTCTACATTAAATATAACCCAATGAAATCATCTGTTTGGAGAAAGAAGTGTGGCGGTTAGGGTTTGGTCTTAGTATGACGTCGTTGAGAGTGATGTGTTGTGCTTTGAGTGCTTCTGCAGGCGGCTTTTATGATCAGTGGAGAGGGTCAAGTAGGGGAGGAGCAGTTCAAATGAGGGAAGAGCCCCCATCCCTCTCTCCCAAATCATATGCGGCGACACAACCTCCAGCCTATTCAGACGTCGCCTCATCCACAAATGATTGTTCTCTCTTCAAGACCATCTTCTCTGAGACATTTTTGAAGATCAAGAACAGTGGCGCCGCGTACGTCTATCATGATGTTTATGGCATCATGGGTCATGGAGAGTTGCGTTTATGCCGCACGAGGGTTAGAGTTGTGCCTCACCGCGCTTTTGTTGGTTGGGGCGGTGCGTGTGGTTGGTGAAATCACAAGTGGTGTACGATCGATCGATGTCAATGATGTGGTGACTAGAGTTGTGCACGTGGACGGTGGAACAACGAGTGGATTACGGTCATTCGTTGTAAAGGATGAGGTGGTTGGAGTTGTGAGTGGTGTTGGTAAAACCACGAAATCAAATAGCGTTACGGAGTCCGATGGGTATCGAGCATACCGGCAAGAGGTGACATGCACCCTTGCCTAGTCCTATGAGTACTCAGGGGGTCGATGTGGGGTCCGCTGGTACTCCCTCCTCATCGACCATAGGGTGACATCGATCCCACTAAGTACCGACGCGACATTCTCTTACCAGATTATGATCCAATACTTTTACGTTTCCAAAGGTCCTTATTATCATCATGGGTGATGATGTCAACTAGTCCTCGAGAGGATGCATAGTCCAATTGTTCCATTTCAAATCCTTGTTACAAAGTTGGCTACGCCCTCAGAGGCGATTGATATTTGTTTCGACAATGGGTAAGCTTAGCTCTAACTTCCCGCCATCAGTAGCTGTAACATCATCTTGTCGACACCTTTAAAGTGTTTCGACAAATAAGTATCTGTTTCATTTTCCTGTTAATCCCATAATGTTATGACTTTTGCATGTTTTTCAGTTGGGCTCTGTCTTTTCTGGCTGTCCCTTATGAGGCCGGTGACTTCAAGCGTCTTTACTTAACCTATGGCTACGTTTATAGTTCAAAAAAACCAATAAAAATACTTGTATTTCATAATAATTAAATAAGATTTTGGGTTGTAAAAAAGAGATTATAGATTAAACAAGACTAGTAAAACAAATAGGGGGAATGTAGGGGCTTATGAGTTAGTGAAGTTTGTATATATAAGTAGCAAGAAGGGTCGCATATCTTAATCCGAGCATACTCGCTCCCGCTCGCTCTGGTCGTTTTGTGCTTCGCGAGGGCACTTCAGGCGCCATGGAGGCCTCCCCTTCTCAGCCGTCGGATCAGGCTCCCAAGGCTGGCAGCGCTTCCCCTTTCCTAGCCAACCTTCCCTCTCGCGGCCTCTTCTCTTCCACCGTCGTCTCTTCCAATCCGGTCATCCCTTAAACCCTAATGTTTATCCTCTCCTTTTTCCTCGTCTATTGCTTTAATTTTCTTGTGGTTTCTGTTTGTTTGCCGGGGAAATGTATGAATTGAAACCGCTAAGGAATTCTGATCCATTGAATCAAGTGGTAGTTTGCTTGCCTTTTCTGATTTTGTAATGTAAGTTGTGAAGTTTTGTATTCATTGAGTTTCGTGTTCAGGCGACCAGACTGATAGGTTTAGGGTTCTTAACAGTGTTAATTGGATTGGTTCAACTATGATGTATTGGCACAAAAGTGGTTTTAGTGTTTTTCAGTAATTGTAACTTCGTCATTTGTTCAACCTACTTGCAATAGTTTGTGTTCTTGGAGTGTCTGATGTACTTACGAAAGAGAGCACTAACTAGAATTGAAAGTGAACATTTGTCGTGGAACATGCATTTTTAGAGAGTAGATTAGTTTCTGGATGGAAGGAGTAGTTTATTTTAACCATAGAATCACAGCAATTCTGCAAGCATGAATTTTGATGCATTAGGTTGACCTAGCTATCTTATACATGTCATATTGTAAAATAGCTATTACTTATTCTTTTTTTTACTAACTTTTCCAAATGTTAGAAGGTTGATTGATTGTTAGGTTGTATGTTATAGTTCACTTGAGTTCTAGGGGTGTCTAGGCTCTATAAGGGGTTAGGAAATGCTCTCCATCCCCCACTTTTATTGTGGCTCTAGAAATCTAATTAGCTAGCCCGTTGTGCTGGGCTCATGTGAGGGTAAATGATGGAAAGTAATATTTTTAAATCCTTAATCTTAGCCAATAAGGGCACTTTATTTTGGGATGGAGGGAGCATTGTTTATCATTTGGCTCTCATTTGTAATACCATAAAATCAAACCAAGTTTGATTATGAAACAATTGCTTGCATTTTTCATGTTTGGTTATGCTTTCTGGAATAGGTTTGTGTTTACATTACTGGTTCAAATCTTTTGTCTCTACATATTGCTGCCTTCCATCTTTTCTTATTAGTTTATAATTTTATTTGTATTTTAATTCACGTTGAACTTTTGTTTACATGTAACCTAATCTGTGCAGGGTGGGATGCGTGTTTATATATGTGAACGTGACACAGCACCCCCAGGTCTCTATGTTTAACTACTAAGAATTTTCTTTGTGTTATATACTTTTGCTTCAATAACGGAGATGTTGTGAACTTGTTTTCATAATTAGTTAATTATCAAGTTCTTATAAATGATACTTTTACTGTTACCGAGTTCTCTACCTTTTTAAATCAACATGTTGGAAATGTGATATAGAGTTTTTAGCTTTACCAAGTGTAACTAAATTCCAATTATGCCTTTGAAATAGTAAGTATTCTGTGTGACAGAAGAAACTTTTTGGTCTCTTGTAGTGTGCCAATTAGCTTGGCTGTGTCCTGCTTAACCATACCTTAGGAGTTCATGGGGTGAAGAGGCCATTTCTCCATTATGTACCCAAGCTTACATTTGTCTGATCGTATTAGTATTTTGTATTGTTAGTAAGAAGCTTTTGGGTGTCTTCAATCTCAAAGTGCATGTTAGTATGTTACTATGGAAGAGTATTGGATGAATATACGATAGAAGACAATTCTTTTTCAACATGGCATACATCTTCAATGAAATAATAAACAATTATCCGCTATGATACGTTCCTTCTGTTTGTTGTCTGTCTACAGATATGTAAATGGAAACACTACAAACAGTATTAGTAAAAGACTATAATGAATTACCTCATATTTATATGTGGAAAGTTGCTACTTCATTTATGGCATTTTGATGGATAAACTATTTGCAATGGGTTGTCGGGAATGAAACTCTGTTTGATATAAGGATCTATTTAGAATCTGAAATCCGACTTTCCCCATGTATGCAGATGATCAAGAAATCAAAACAAACCAGCTAAATATATTGATTAGATCACTCATGATTAAGAAACAGAAGGCTGACTCTGCTTCAAAAGATGGAAAGGCTGTGGCTGCAGCTGAGGGTTCTAGAAAGAGGTATTGTTTAGTTGCCCTTTGATGTATTATATTCGGCCTTGTTTAGTTGTTCTTGGATGTATTATGTTCAGCCTGTCTTCATAAAATTTTGGCTGCTGCATATGGAATCTCTTGGTTTCCTGTTGGGATTTTGAATGCAGATGATTCTATATTCATGGTTATAGTCTTGTTTGTTTCTCCGATTCGATTAAACATGTGTGTGTGTGTGTTTTAATGTCTTAAGTTTAATCACACCTGCAAATTTCTCACCAGAGTTGCTGAAAGAGTGTCAGATAGTAGGGCTAAGCGAGCTAATAATCAGAGTTGTTCTCGACCAGGTATGCTTTGATTGTTTTTCAAGTGAAGTTTTTTTATTGAACTATCTTATATGTTGAATATCTATCTGGCTTTAAACGGATATAGTTTCTTCTTTCATTTTTCTTTTGCATGTATGTGCACATATAGTTAAATGTGCTGGGCCAACAATTTTAAGAAGGTTTAATAATCAAAATTGTTGTTATTTACAAATTACAAGTGATACAGAGTTGGGTATTAGTTTGTGCCCCCTTGGTGTTGCCAAGTACAACAACAACTTAGCCATTTTCCCAACCATTTGGGGTAGGCTCCATGAGCCAAATGCACATCACATTGAGTCATTCACATGGATGCTTGTCCCATAATAAGTATAATGGATTTGATCTAATATCAGGTTCTGATATACTTCTCATGCTGACATGATATGAACTTCTGTAATGTGAAGTAAATCATAGATTAAGATATAAAGAGGAAACAAGTTATGATCTGTGCATCTTAGTCATTAATCGTCATTTCAAGTTTCTAATGTCTTTTCTTACTCATTAACGACATGTAGAGGTTTCTTCAAGTGGTCGTGCTGCTGAAAGAAAGGATTTTCAGGGGTTGACTGTGGAGCGTCTTCGTGCTCTGTTAAAGGAAAGAGGTCTCTCCCCCAAAGGAAAAAAGGTAAGTGTCAATGATAAATCATCTGCAGGATGTGAGAACCTGCCTAGTGTCTTCCTTTCAGCAATTCAGACAAATGGTGAAACTGGTCATGCATTTACTGATATAACTGCACTAATGAAATCAACTATCAAAATTTTCCTTCTTTCTTAGACTGATGTGCATGTATTGATGAATGCAGGATGAGTTAATAGCGCGCCTGAAAGCTGCGAATGGCTAAATCACCATTCAGAATTACAAAGCACCCCTTCCATTGGCTTAAAGTTGTAGCGTGATCAAAGCTTTTTTGGATGTAAGAAGTTGTAGCGTGATCATAGCTTTTTGGATGTAAGGTAGAAGAAGGACAAGTTGTTGATCTTTAAGTTAAGAAGTGTAGGATAATGGACAAGTTGATCTTAAGTTAAGATCTTAAGTTAAGAAGTGTAAGATAATGGACAAGTTGTTGATCGTAAGTTAAGAAGTGTAGGATAATGGTAAATGTTACGCCACTGGTGATTTGCTTATTGTTCCAAAAAGTTGTTTTTACTGTATGTAGTCAAACTTGCTTATCGGTTAGAGGCGAAAGTTAGAAAACATTATCCTTGATATCTTAGTGTTAAGACGATCGATTCACTACAGTGTTATTTTGGAACATGCTCTCTTACTCATATCGAGAAGCACAACTTTACTGCATCAATGTACACTTTTTATGTTTGTCTCGACTCTTTGAGTCCAACTAGAAGTTTGATTGTTTTGGGCTCAACTCTACTTATTTACAGCCCTGGTGAAGACAGGACAGAGTGGGTTTGAGCTGTTGAACCGGTAACAACACTTACCATGTTATTCTAGTCAGGTCAAACACAAGGGTGGATATATTTGGAACAAAATGCTTAATATGCAATCATGATAACCAGAAACCCATGACACCTATAATTCACAGATCCAATGATTTTAAACTCCAAAACATTTCTAATCAAAAAAGAAAATTGAAGAAAAGAAACAAAACAATCTACAATACGGATCCAAAAATGACAAAATAGAACAGTATGTTCTTTCCCATGTAGGAGAAGATACAGCTCCAAACAGATGGGTGTCACAGCCATTACTCTAAGCACATTTTCTTTGGCTATTTGGCAGTGGACATGATAACCTGAGCTCAATAAAGTCAATGCAGTGCCATGATAACCTAGGATAAATTCCACAGTAACCCTTCACTTTCTATTCATCTGCAGAAGCTAGAAAATCAGCATACCACTCAAAATTAAGCACTTCCAGGAACATCTGTTGCAGCCGACTTCCGGTTCAGGTAACGAAGAACCGCATCTTCAGCCCTACAAAATTCACCATACGGAGTTATATAATGTGATGGGTGTAATACTGTTCGAAAAAAAAAAATCTGGAAATGAAACAAAAAAATTGGCAGAGGCAGAGAAATTAAACCACAATCGAGTTGCTATGCTATCCATGATCAGAATTAGTAATAAAACTTTCTAAAATATATGTATATATCCCTATATTCAAGCAATATATGTATATAACCCTATATTCAAGCAGTTATTAAACATTCTAATAAATCGGCCTTCACTTAGGCAATACCCAATCAGCGGAGTAGAACAAATTCTAGGGATAATGGCAAAAAAGTACCTTGTACTGTCAACTTTATGCAGGTTGGCACCCTTATCCTTAAATTGTTGCGGGTTGTGGCCCTGAACTTTTACTCTCTTTTTTTGCATTTTGTGTTATATTGGTCTAAAATGACAGTTTTGCCCTTGAAGATTTGAGTAAAAAATATTGTAAGTTAGGAACAAAAAGTTCAGAATTTGATTAACTCAATTAGGTTAGTAGCATGCAAAATTTTAATTATGATAGTAGAATTTGAAAAAAAAACGATCTTGTATATTTTTGTTTTTTTACTTTTCGTTTTTAAATTACAATTCCAAGGATAAAATGGTCGTTATGGAATAGATCGACACAAAGTACAACAAAACATAAGTCCAGGGCCACAACCTGTAACGATGTAAAAATAAGGGAATCAACTTGCAAAAAAAACTATAGAACAAGGTACTTTTTTAACATTATCCCATAATACTATTAAGGTCCCAAAGGCCATTATCAGCTAAGGAATGGGAAAATATAATTGGCACGTTCCATTACAATCATATACACCAAATGCAAATATCATATAAACATGTCAATCTTTAAGAGTTCTCAATCAAAAGATTCAAGAGCAGCTGATACAGAAAACTGTATAAAGCCATATTAAGACAATATTAATCATAGAGGAATGCTGTCAACCATGGAACAGCTAAGCACGCTACTAGAAATATATTACTGAGCAAGTTGCCACGGAAGGTAGTTGAGCTATGCACTATTTCTTTTTTCTCACGTTCTATGATTTTTAAGATTTTCTCTCTTTACTTCTGTATTGAGACAATATTCATACAAGAGCTACACATCTGATTTCATTGTTAAATTCACATCATATACAGAAACCATGACGACAAAACAAATGAAGGCAACAAAAATAATAAAAGTTTTACCATGGTTGATTGAAGAAGTCAGAACGCCGCTCCTTTTCTATATTACGACTAGCATCTCCAGCTACAAGCTTTAGATCATTGGTCTGAGAAGCAATCAAAGCATTGATAAACTCTCCAGGAGACTGACTAAAACCGAGAAAGAAAGCACGTCTGCGCCGATGTTCGTGGATCTTCTTTATAGAAGCAGATATCAATTCATCACAAGCATCAATCTCCTTATTCCTCTCTGTGTTTTTCAGGAAATCAGACATTTCTTTCTCTAATGGAAATGGCACATCAACCAGTACATCATAACAAGTTGTTCCTGCTGGACTATTCCCAGAAAGCTTAATCTTATGCTCCAAATGTACAGGTTGTGGGTGACTCAAATGCTGCGAAATTTTCTGTGGAACCATGGAAAACTTAATTTTCTCTTCCCCAAATGCCTTTTGAAGAGGCGGATCACAACCAAAAAATGATGGGTCATTTGGGTTTTGTAACTTCTTAGCCTTCACATAGTGCCAAAGGGCTGCTATGATTCTTGGCCGGGTATCTACTTCAATGCCAAGGACTTCAGTAAGAGCAGGTGAAAGTTTAAATTTTTCAGGTACATAATTCATTTCTAGTCGCATAATTGCTGTAAACTCCTTATCACCCTTTCTCTTGACCTCAAACCCCTCATGAAATGCAGGCGACCGAGAATTCTCCCACAAAATGATGTGGTTATCTGGATAGATGTTCTGGTCCAGACAAATAGTTATTTTCTTGAAAAAAGACGAAAACTTTGGAAATGAAGAAGTCGACTTTTGCCCTGTTCCAGCAAGCACAGGATCTTTCCCATCTTCCAAAATCCTCCCTATGATCTTTAATGACCAAGAAGGTGACTCAGAATCTTTCTTCTCAGAACTTATTTGTGTCTGATTTGCAAAAGTATTGAAAATATATAACCTAAGTGTTTTCTGAACACATGGAGGACACTTGAGTGATTCTTGGATGTCAATCTTCTTCCTTGCCAAGGCAGCATCCACCCTTGACTCAAATTCAAGCAACTGTGTATAAAGAGCAGACTCTGGCAGAATTGCAGCCACCTTCTCAGGTATCTGCTTCTCAGGTAGCTTCCTTTTCTTTCTAACTGCAGCAGGGGTTAGCTCCATATTCTTAAAGAGTGAAGATGGGCTAGTATTCGATGTTCCCAGAGACCGAGGAGGTGGTTTCTGAGGTACCCGTTTTGCACTTCCAGAGCCAGGTGTCAACATAGGCCGTGCAGAAACACCAACACCAACACCAACACCAACACCGCCTGAGTTCTGGTTTTGCAAGTGGGCGATAGCAGGGGCCTGGGATTTTATATGAGCTTGAAATTGGGCATGAGCAGCCTGTGCCTGAACCTGTGCATGAGCCTGTGCATACTGAGCTTGGGCAAGAGCCTGTGCCTGTGGCTCAGACAACTGAAAGTGGCCTGGAAAGTGAGGCCCTCCTTGTGTTTGAGGTTTTGACTGAGAGAGCAGATGAGGCTGATGGTTCACAGACATAGATTGTGGCACTCCACCAGAGTTCCCAAAAGGGGAAGGTGCCCCAATATTTTTGTTAGGGTTATTGACATTGTTATTCATTGTGCAACCAAAAGATACAATCTTTCAAATCAAAACCCCAAACAATTCCATAAAAATCACAACCTTATAGCTAATGAGTATCTGCAATGTGCTTCCTTTTCCTATATATTCCCCTTTCGAGCGTTCAATGTCCCAAATCAACCTGAATTCCCAACCAGAAAATAGAAATTCCACACAATCAAACTCCCCTGAAATTATAACCCTAATTTAAAAAAATAAATTCTATCCCTGAACAAAAATCATATGAACGAACAACCCATCAACACACTCAATCGGAAACAAAACAAATAGTTCATCGAATTAATCAAAATACCCACCTTAATCGAAACAAACACATATATAGTAAAGGAAACGGAATGTTCATACCATTGGAAGTGTCGCAGTGCAGAGTAGGCTCAGCTTCGGCTTCTCTGTGTCTCCTCCGGTTTCGAGATCGGCGAGGCAAATCAAATATATCTTTCTCTGGTTTAGTTTCTTTATAAAATTACAGAAATATCCTCTGCAATGTGACTCGAATTAAAGGACAATTTGGGGAAGTGACGGTCATAAAAGCTTTGTGGGCCTATAACATACAGAATCGGCCCAAAGTCCAAGCCCAAACAAATCGGGTAAACCCTATGGTTTCTGATTAGCGAGCGCCAGATTTCGGTTTGGAGCTTCACATTCAGACGAAGCAACAGCAGAAGAGGTGTCATGAGGGTGGTCGATTTTGGTGCTCTCGGCGGCGACGAAGTTCTGGGTTTTCGCTTTTTTTATGTTTCAGCTTATGGGTTTGGTTTTGACTGTGATGGGTTATTGATCCCCGTTCATAACCATTATCCAGTGGTACTGAGCTGAAGAAGCAGAGGAACGGAGTGTAGCAGCTTCGAATCTCTCTAATGGCTCTGAAGC
>JAYMSV010003311.1:0-10048 GCA_036897745.1 Erodium moschatum | reverse complement strand
CGACGCGCGCCGCCCGTTAGTGTACAAGAGCGGAGCCGGCTAGAGCTTGCAAGACGATAGCAATACATGCTCTAACTCCTGCTGACGCACTAAGACACGATAACGGTATCATGAAAGACGGTTAGGATTGAGATCTCTTAACCCTAGCAGAGTTCTTTGTAATCCCGAGATAGAGAGGGGTTAAAAACATTAGGGTATCTCTAGTTAGTTTTATAGTTAAGATAGCTTAAAGTGAAAATCGTGTTTAATTAAAAATATTGAACTGTTATTTTTCCAAAAAAATATTATTAGGAAAGGAGCAGCATGGTGTAAAATATCCAAATCATGTCATTCGCTCACAGTCAAACAGACCAAAACCCTAAGCTCACCAAGTAGCTGACACCGTACCGTATATTCCAGTCCCTCTTCTTCCTCAAACCTCCCTACAGATCTTCAGACACTTTCCTCTTCTTTTTCATTGTTGCTGACTTGGGCTTCAGTTCAATTCTGGTAAATTTCTTGTCTTCCTGTTGTTTCATCCATGCCTTTCGTCTCTACTATGACACATTCTGATTCATTTTGTGTTTTGTCTTAAGATTCTCAACCTGAGCTGAGCCTTCTCTGGTCAGTATGGCTTTGGTATGTCCAAGATCTTTACCTTCTCCAACCTCTGGCCTTTTCATTTTGCTAGAATAGTCATTTTAGCATCTGAGTTGTGTTTACTTCACTGGGTTACTTCCAATTCAATAATATAACTCTTGTTGTTTCCATTTTTGCTGTCAAGAACTTCATGCTGTGGTAGTCTAATTCTATATGCTCATTGATCACAAAAGGATAATGAAGTCTGTTTTTTTTTCATACCAATATGGGATTGTGATAAGCTTGTTAATGTGGTTGCATATTCTATAGTGAAACACAAACTGCCATATCATGATTGGATGAGTCACATTCAGTAGAATTTATTTTTTTGGAATTCAAAGGCTAGTGATGATATAACTTGCCTGATGTGTACCATAGATGTTGGTGAAGCACAACTAATTAGCTGGATGGTCAACTTAAATAGGAAACAAATGATGTTGTGCAACATTTTTTTTTCTTCTAAATTTGAAGTCTTGAAAAAAAAATCCCTTTAATTATCAATAAGGCGCACACGTCATGATGTGTCTAATGTTTGAATCTGTATTATGGAATATGCTGCCAAAATAGGAGGTATCATTATTTGGCTCTTGTTGTTTAATGATGTATTTGTTCTAATGTGTATATAGGTCTTGCATGCGGGAAACACAAACAAAAATGCCTTTAAAACACTTATTGCTGCCGAGTATAGTGGCGTCGAAGTTGAATTGGTTAAGAATTTTGAAATGGGTGTAACAAATAAAAGCCCTGAGTTTCTGAAGATGAATCCAATTGGGAAGGTAAGCTGTAAATCAATGGCACTTGTTTCTCTTCTAATTATATATGTTTTTCTTTAGTTATTAATTTGGGTCAGTAATTATGTCCATTGTTTTCTAGGTTCCTGTACTGGAGACCCCTGATGGTCCTATATTTGAGAGTAATGCCATTGCACGGTATGGTAAGCATATATAACTACTCTCTTTCTCATACACTTCTGAGTTGCGTTGGATGTTTTGAACTTATGTGGTGTCTTTTTTCACCGATAGTCACTCGCTTGAAGGCTAATAATCCCCTTCTTGGTTCTTCACCAATTGAATATGTAAGATGATTTTTTCCCCTTTTTGTACTCTATATCCTTGAGGCTCACTTTTATCGAATATGCATAATTTGTTCATATGGAATGCCTATGTTTTATGAATTATGTTTTGATCTGGAATGCTTCTTCTGCTTGGCTGTCGTTTCCTTATGCTCAGTATTTTTCAGGCCCGTGTTGAGCAGTGGATTGACTTTTCATCCTTAGAAGTTGATGCCAATATCCTGAAGTGGTTCATTCCCCGAATTGGTTTTGCTGTGTATCTTCCTCCGGTTAGTTAATTTTTGCATTTTCTTTGCTGCAGTCAGAGCTTGAGTTCTGCTCTCTCTTTTTCGCTTATGTATCTCGGTTTGTGCTTTTAGGTCGAGGAAACTGCAATTTCCGCTCTCAAGAGAGCATTAGAAGCTCTGGATAAGCACCTTGCTGCCAACACATACCTTGTAGGGCATTCCGTTACGTTGGCTGACATCATCATGACATGTAACTTGGTCCTGGGTTTTAGCCGGATTATGACAAAGAGCTTTACATCTGAGTTCCCTCATGTGGAGAGATATTTCTGGACCATGGTAAATCAACCAAATTTCCGCAAGATATTGGGTGAGGTGAAACAAACAGAATCCGTTCCACCCGTTGCATCAGCAAAGAAGCCTTCACAGCCAAAAGAAACTGCAAAACCAAAGGCCAAGGAAGAGCCAAAGAAGGAGACCAAAAAAGAAGTGAAAGCAAAGGATGATGCTGGTGAGGAGGAAGAGGCACCTAAGCCAAAGGCCAAGAACCCTCTCGATCTCTTGCCTCCTAGTAAGATGGTCCTGGATGATTGGAAGAGGCTTTACTCAAACACAAAAACCAACTTCCGCGAGGTTGCTATCAAAGGTACCATTTTGTACCGTGTTTCTACAAGCATGAGAAAAAACATTCTATGGGGATTCAGGAGCTGGTCAATTGTAGTTTAAATTATCTCTCGACTGGATTCTTTTACAGGATTCTGGGATATGTATGATCCAGAGGGGTACTCCCTTTGGTTCTGCGATTACAAGTATAACGAGGAGAATACAGTGTCATTTGTGACGATGAACAAGATTGGTGGGTTTCTGCAGCGGATGGATTTGGCTCGCAAGTATGCATTCGGGAAGATGTTGGTGATCGGGTCAGAACCACCCTTCAAGGTCAAGGGACTGTGGCTTTTCCGCGGGCAGGAGATCCCTCAGTTTGTGATGGATGAGTGTTACGACATGGAGCTCTATGACTGGAGGAAGGTGGACTTTGCTGACGAAGCTCAGAAGGAGCGTGTCAATCAGATGATCGAAGATCAAGAGCCTTTTGAAGGGGAGCCCTTACTCGATGCCAAGTGCTTCAAGTGATTGATCGGCCCCAAATTTCTCATGTTTATCGTTTACTATTGTTGTATTAGTGAAAAATGGTCACAAAGATTTGAGAGATGGAAACCCAATTGTTGCCTTAAATGAGTTGGTAATTGTCTTCTTGTTTTAGGGTTGGACTAAAGCTAAAGTTTAAAGGGTTTTTGTAACTTTAATGTGGTCTTTTCTAGGTGTCAATGAGACATGTACCAGAACCAGACAATGTGTTTCAGGTCCAATTTATGTTATTATAAGATTTAAACATATACATCTTAAACTGTAAACTAATCGTATCCCTGGGATTAAAACAAATGGAAGGTGAGATTATAAACACATTTTGAGGATATAAATGTAAACATATACAATTTTAAATGTATTTTTGACATTTTATTTAGAGGATAAATATGATATGTGGTGCTGTAGATTCATAGTTTTTCTGTTTTTAACAATTGTTCTATCATCATGTTATAAAGTTCCATTGTTTTGAAACAATTATTCCATCGTTAGAATTACATATGTTCCATTATTCTAAAACAATTTTTTCATTATATATGTTAAATTATTCTGGACCCATTGTTGCTATACGAGATGTTCCATAATTCTTACACAAGGTTCAGTAGTCCTACTCCAAAGCCAAAATAGTGGTAGAAATACTAAATTCTACCCTACACACGTTTACACCCTTTTTATGTCACATAAAAAATGAAGGTAGTACAAAAGTGAGAACTGGATCAACGAGTACGTTTTTTTGGAACTAGATCAACCCAGAAACTGGAAATCAGGCAAGAGCGTGTTATAGGAGCTGGGTCAGATCAGAGAAGAGAGACCTGCGGCAACAACCCAACGAGGTCCTGGAGAGCGTGTCATCCGTCCTTCGAAATCGTCGTTTCCAAGTTCACGCCGCATGTTAAAAATCTTTACTTGTTTTTCCATCACAGGCACATATTAATGAGGTTTTCAGTAGATTTGACTGATGGTTCAACAATCGAAACCTGCAACCAACCAAGTTTTTCAGTATACGGTGTAAACTTGTAAAAGCTACAACTATACAATCGGTTTTCACAATTACCCTTACGAATGGTGTACCCATACCACAATTTTTTTCTTTCAAATTCAGATGAAACATTAAATTGACATAATCGTAATGGAATGAACAAAATCAAATATATTTTGAAGATGATATTTGATCGAAAAACGTTTTGACTAAGAAATTCAAACATGCAAAATAATTGCAAATCCCTGTCTGAATTAATGCACATATGCTGCAAGAAAAGTTGCAATCTCCGACTAATTTTCTCTTCAAAAACAAACCAAAAGGCGACTATCAGATCTGACCTTAGCCACATCAAAAATCGTATTTAGTTCTGCCACTCCCCAAAATGAGGCATAACATATCTGGTATGTTGGAAGAGGATTTAAAGAAATTCCACGATTCCAGCATCAAGCGTTTTCTAGATCCTTTGAAATGAACAACCTGAATCAAGACAACAAAAAAGCATGTGATGAGCATCAAGCTTATATACACAATCTACTCCATGAAATTTACAGTTCAGCCGATGATAAAATCAAAATATTTATGATATATGATACCTTGACATCCAAGGGCATGCCATGAAATTGACCTGCACCCTCTGGAGGTGTCCAATTGTATGTCGCACATGGTAAAAACAGCACTGACACACCATTGATCTCTTGTAGAAAAGCTTGGGGTTTGGTAAATCTTCTTGAATCAAATGATGGGTGGGACTTCACAACCCAAGCAAGAGCCATCTGATCCCCTAGCATCCGAGAGGCTTTCATGTATTTGGAAGTGTAAACTTTCACTACTACTTGTAAGAAAGCCTTAGCCCTGGCATGTGAGATCACACTATCATTTCCATTCGTTTAGATTCAAACACTTCCCACTAAAATTCCTTGTTCTTTCTATTATCCAGCTTTCAGGTATAAAACCCATATGGAAAAGTTAAGATTTATTCATTATTCTACTTATAAGGGCATGGGCTTCCTAGACAAATAGGTCACCCTATTATTCTGGGACTTTGCAATCTATTAAGCTTACTCCAACCAAAAGGTTAGAAGGGGGTAAAGGGTCCAGCTAGTATGTCAAGAGGTCATTTAATCCACATTATTCTGATGCAGTACAATTTCAACACTCCCTTTCACGTGCAAATCGGATCATATGATAGATCCTGCGTGAGGACCAATAACTAATGGTGAAGAAATACAAACGGGTCATAAGCCCAATACCAGACCAGGCTCTGATAAAATTACACTTGCCCCGACCCATAAGCTTAAGGTATTAAAACCTAAGCATATTGGTGTGAATCCATTCACCGCTTGATTACCATCTTTGGGCCTCCACCTATCAGTTCGAGCTTTTAGGTGGGTTGGGCTTTAACATGGTATTAGAGCTTGGTCCATCTCCTCCTGAACCCTTCTATTAAATCATGTTAATGGGCCAGACGCCCGCAGTCCACGTACAGAGTCCCATAAATCCTGCTTGCACATGAAGAGGGTTTCCCACATCGAAAATGTGTGAATCTATTCACCACTTGATAAGCATATTGAAGCCTCCACCTATCAATTCGAGTTTTTAGTGTTGGATATTAACAATTGAAGTTGTATTTAATATTGGGCTAGATATAACCACTTGGGCTTCTTGTACTAGAAGGTCAACTTATTAGATGATTTTGACTTTGTCTTTATAAGTCGCGTTATTTTATTTTTCTCTCTTTGAGCCGTGTAGGACTTCTAATACATAACTGAACTGCTTTGCAGGAAAGAACTTAAAGACTGACCCATTGTCAATTTAAGTAGGATCTATATTTTAGTTTCAAGTTCCTAGGTGCCAGCCAGTAGATCATTCGCCATAAATATATTTACTTTACCAGTTTCTGTAGCAGCCAAACTGAGTACGGAAAAAAAAAAAGAACAGTATAAAGACCTGTGTACCTTAGAATCCCATCAGGGGTGCCCCTCACTGCTATAAATCCTGAATTCAGAGGCTGCTCTCTGTTGTTGCGGAAGGTAAGAGCCAGATGAAAATTTTGATAGTCATGAAACATATTCCCTAGATCATCAACTACTGAAATGTCCGAGTCTGTGAAGATGAAGTGATTAATAGGACTCTGTCTCTGTGGAAGCTCCTGAAGTCTTGTTTCCAAGAACACCTGCAAAGCATGAATAGCCAATCGAAAACAAATAGACAGATTGGTATCGAACAGGAACAATGTATAACTGATGTTGGTTTATCGTAGATAAGAACATTAACTGCCCAATAAGTCCAGATAATATTTCAGTTTTATAATTATTTTCTGAGTTCTTTTAAAGCCCTTTTTTACCACCCCAGATTCCCAAAAACGAGAATGAGAAATGTAACCTCTCTAGCAATAATAAAGATTGAGTAAGGCTATTAAATGTGGAAGCATCATATATAAGCTCACATCTGATAAACATAAAGACAATGAACAGTTCGCTGGGAGAGAAACATGAGTGCCATATGTGCTTCATAATAACAAGTAAAACAAGGTCAAATGTGATGGATGTAATAGGAGAGGGGTTGGCAAAACACAGCTAAGAAAGTTCAAACAAGAATCAAAATACAGCTACAAAAATGAATACAGATGTTCTACCTATTTATTAATGCAAAGTGCTCTTACAATGTAAGACTTGAGTCTTTGAAGCATTAAATTGCCTCGTGAATATTCACCCTGGATGGGATATATGCTGACCCTATTCCTCTGCGTAGACAGGGTAGATGCTGGATCGGTGAGAATAATAACTTCGCTCCGAGGCATTGTTACCTGAAAATATCATGTGTGAACAACAATATTTGAACAAACTTCCAGGCTATGCAAAAATTGATATATGATCATCCCTACACGACTTCTTTTCCCACTATTATAAAAGGGGGAATTGCTTGAATGTGCCCTTATGAATTTGGCACATTCAGTTAACTGCCCAAATCGAGAAAACATTATATGAGCTGCCTTATGGATGTGGAAATGTCAAAAACTTTAACAGTCAGTTAAAATGGATGCAAAATAACAGAATATTATGTTAAAATGGATGTAATATTCTAATTTTTCTCTAAATAATAATTATGATTTATGCCCCTATTAATAATAAATAAACTGATTATAAAAGTATAAATAATTATAAATAATAAAAAGTTAAAAACAAGATCTACATCATCTCGGATTCTGGCGCCTGCATCATATCAGATTCCGGCGAGTCCCTTCTTGTTGCACTGGGCAGTCAATTGAACTTGCCCAATTTATAAGGACACATTTAAGCAACTCCCCCTATTAAAAAAATGTAGATACACCTCTCTCTCCTCTCAAACTAGTGCCCTGATCGAGAACACTAGACATTATACCTCTCACTTAGAAAGAAAGGCTTCGTCAATTTAATAGAAATAATCCCAAGTTGGAAAGCATAATTTTTAAGATTAAAAAGTAATTAATATGGCATCAAAATTATTTAGCAATGGCACTGATACTTTGGAAGTAGCCGTAAAATAGACAGGCGACAATCTTATTCTGTAGTTTATGAGTTGGACTAGAAATACTTCTTTAAATAGTAATTATGGAATCACTTCATGAATTTAGGTTAGTTTGTTTAGTTAATCTCAAAAATCATATAGCACAAACTTTTACCAGAAACATACCTGAACGAAGTTGATGAAAACATCCAAGATAGCCATTGCTCGATCCACCTTACTATATGAAGCATTACCGATAGTAACCAAACTTGATGACTGACTGTCCATGTTAGTATCATGAGAAGTATTATAAATGGTAAAGACCGTGACGAAGGATACACGATCGCTGATATTAGAAGTGTGGAAAGAGGTTGAATACTGGGTTTTGTTGAGAGCTTTAATTCCTGCAATAAAATGAAAAATAAGCAAGCCATGCTAGCAACAAAAAAATATATATAAAGCAAGAATCATATAACCCTAATAAGTAGAGAGAGTACGCATATTAATGCTTCATTTGCATAATCATCAAATTTCACATATTTACAAGAGCAAACGTCATATGAAGATGGATTATAAGAACCCTGATAGAAAACATTAAGGCCTGAATTTGTTAAATATACGCCAATTTGTTGACCAGCTTATATGATTGTCTGAATATGCGTGTAGATAGAAGATAAAAAAATACAAATGAGGTGAATTATCACTGATATACCCTGTAATCAAAGTTTACTGTACATATAGTGAATATGCATTGGATTGTGAACAAGAAGAGTACACATAAACAAGTCATGGGGACAGAACCGCAAATTATATATAGACAAGGAAATTGCTACAACCTTGGCATTGTAAACGATTGTGCATGCCTTGACCAGCAGCAAGGCCCAAAACCAGATGATCAAACTTCTTGGTATGTTTCTTTGGCTGGTCTTCTACAGCTGAATATTGGTGCAACTCAAGAACTGACAAACAAGCACACCTATCTCCATCAAATTTCAAAAAATGGCAGAATAGATATCGTTCAAAAGGAAACCAGAACCGTTACAGTAGCATTAGAAAGGAAGGGAACAATCACCAGAGAAAAGATAAGGAATGAATAAAAGAAGAGAAAGACATAAGAGGAGTTGGCGCCACCCAATGTGCATCTTCATGCCTAACAATCGTTCCAGAAGATGCCAAGCTATCTTCAGGACCAAACAGCAACCAGTACAATTTATACGATATCTCCTTGCATTAGAGCTAGTCTGGTGCTTTATATTGGCTGAAGATATAAATAGGTTTATTAGCAAAAGGAAATTAATAATATCTGGGGTACTGCATCTTATTCTTAGCAAGCATAAAAATCAAGATTCCAAAATACAAGCATGAATAACCACCAAAAAGCATTTGTTTGAAAGCCAAAATGAATGAACACACAGAAAATTGGCTGCAAGCCTGTTAAACGTTATAGAATTGTGAGAAGGGAGTATCCAGATCACCCCCTAAAACTTAGTCTTCAACTACATCCAATATGAAGATAAATGACATAAGAAGAAAGCAAAACAGAAGAGCTTACACATCAAAATTGTTTACATGTGGATCCCGTGTGTGCTCATGTTCAAGAATAAGTCAAACCCAGCAATTAATACAATTATGAAGGAAAACCCTACACGTGCACACATTCACTCACTAGAGAAAGAATGAAACTTTATCTAAACTGGAATACACATTTTTCCGATTTAGAATTATGCAAGAATCAATTTGAACATATTCCAATTCCATAAACTCATCAAATTAATAAAACATAATTAACCCAGGTTCAATATTTGTATGCAGATTAAATAATCCAAGCTACCGACAATCTCAAGTGTACTTTAACTTCATCATACAACACTAGGAGGTACATGGCATGGGCACATGATCACCACCAAGTCTCGAAAGTCATTTACCAAGCACAAACTCACATGTTCACAAGAACTTCCAAGGTTGAGTTACAAAATCATGAAAACAATGATAATCACCATGACAGACAACCACATTGTAGTCAATGGAGTGACGCAGTTGAACTAGTTCAAAACTGGCAATGCCATCAAATGCATTTCAATAACCACAAACAATATGTACACTCAGAATCATAATTGGCATCTGCAATTCAAATTAGTACACCACCAAGCATAAAACAAATTGAAGAGAGAAAAACAAAAGATCTGAAAAGGATTAGAACGGTAGAGGCATGGGTGAGGCTTACCCCCACAAACTAGTGCAGGAATGATTCCGCTCTCCAGCCACGGAACGGCGGCGATGCCGAGTTTGGGTCGGTGCGTGCAGTGACGTGGAAGGTTGTGCTTCAGATAGAAAGGGGAGAATGTAAGATTTTGGGTTGGGGTCGGAGCCGGCGACCGGAGATGAGGAAGAGTAAATAGCAGAGAGGTTCAACTCTGATTTGGGTTACGAGAGAAGTGAAGCCAAGGATATTATAGTCTTTTTCTTTCGCTTAAATCGGTTGATACTTTTCAACCGCACAGGAAAATGTTGTTGGTTTTG
>JAYMSV010003310.1:0-10049 GCA_036897745.1 Erodium moschatum | reverse complement strand
TGGGCTCGCTATGATCTGTACCGACAACATTGAAACGCGCCACTCCACTTCACGCGCCGGTTAATTAATTCCCCGAGAACTGTTGTGTTGTGTGTTGTGTCACATCCTTTTTTTATTTTTTTAATTATTAATTCCATTGTTTTGTGCTTATTTATTTTGATTAATTGCTTCTCTCACACACTATTTTCTTTTTATTTTATTTTACCCCCTTTTTCCTCTCTGTATTCTATAAAATAAAAATGAATAGGAAAAGAGATATACATTCATTTTTGTCGTATGTGTTGTTAGGACAGACAGAGTAACAGAGCATTGTGTTTCATGGAGCTCTATTTTGAAGAGTACAAAAAGGACCAAACTTGCTAATTTATTCTAGGACCCCACGAAACACGAGTTATATTGTATAGGCTGGCTTGTGCTGTGTAAGCGTCACTCTCTCATGCATGGATTATTACATCTCAACCTCTATTTTGGACTCTAGTTATTTATTTATTTTTTAAAATACTACCAAATTATATGCTCATGTATTTTTTCACTTTTAACTTTCTTTGCCTCCATATTATAATAAAGTAATTGTTTTTTCGAAATATTACACGTTGAAGAATAATAATATAAGTCAAATATGTTAGGCACTCACACTCAATTCTATTTAAACTTATATATAGGCCAAGGGGGAGAATAAATTAAACTACAACTTGCAGAATATGTAGCAGCTTGTGTAAGGAAGGGGACCGAATATGTGGAGAAAGAGCCTTTACAGCTAGAAACAGCCGCATAGTTCATTTCAACCATGAAGCAGGAAGGGGACCAATGAACCAAACCCTAATAGTTTAGGAACTCACTTAAGGACAAAATTACTAACTTCTATAATTTTTAATTACAAATAACCATCCTCAAGTATACGTGATTATGGGATGAGGGCCGGCCCTGAGAACCTTTGAGCCTTTTGGAGCCCCATGCAATTTGGATCTTTTTGAGCCCCTTAATCTCGATTTGGGCCTTTTGTGAGCCCCTTAATCTCAATTTGGGTCTTTTTTTTAATTACAAAAGTTACAAAAAAATTTGAGCCTCAAGCGCAGGCATCGGCTGCTTGGCCTCAGGGCCGGCTCTGATGGGATGCCTACCCTCATGTATTTTTTTAACTGATATCTACCTTTATGTATCGTTTATTAACCCAAAGCCCCTTCTGTCCATCTCCATCAGTCTTAGTTTTGTTAAATGACGAAAATACCCTCGAACACATAAGGGTATGCATTAGTAATTTACCCAATATAAAAATCTGAATTTAAAATATGTGTTACGAATTGTTGAAATTGAAATATATTTTATTTTGTTGTAATTAAATTTGAATTTTATTTATTAATTAAGGAATTAAAAACATTAATAAAACTTAGGGTAATTTGGGTATTTTAGAAAAATGAACAGTAAATAAACTGATGGAGATGGACGGAAGGGGCTTTGGGTTAATAAACGATACATGAAGGTAGATATCAGTTAAAAAAGTAAATGAGGGTAGGCATCCCATAATCGCATATACTTGAGGGCGGTTATTTGTAATTAACCCAATTTTTTTTATAGAGAAAAGTATATCGCGATCAAAAGATATCGAGAAACTTTAAACGAATATGTATTTTTTTTATTATTCCAAGCTTTGAGAAAACATTTCGTTTCTCAACTACACGAGTGCTAAATTAGAGAAATCGAATTTCATGTAATCTTACCTCACACGCATATTAATCGTATTATAATTAAGATCAACTTATCCTTGTAAGATCTCAGAGGATTAATGGGATCAAGCTCAGTAGAATCCGTATATCTAATATGTATTTTTTAAATCTAACTTAGATATGATAATTTTTAGCTCCAACCAAGACTATAGAAGAATACTAACAATTATGGCGAGTATTGACAATGAACATAATTGTAAAATTTCACATTTTCATGTTATCTTTTCCATTATTAATAAAGCACCCAAAAAATGTTTAGTTACAAAACATATATCTATAACTAAAACAACTACATAATATATATCCATTTAAGAATGCGAATATCGTTCTAATAGAACCTCGTAGTTCTATTAGAATGATATTCACATTCTTAAAATATAGGCATAATTACTATAAACTAAATTGAATAATGAATAGTTTGCAACGATAAAGTCTTGCTTAAAAAGCATGATCCTGATCGTAGGCATAGAGTTGGGCTTCACGAGGGTCTGGATCTTGGTGAGGTAGTACACCTCCAATGCTTTCTTGCTGCAAATAAACAAAATACATTTAAAATCATAACACACTTGATTGAAATGATAAAGAATGAACCGAGAAATCATATATCTCTGACATGACACAAATTTACTTTGTAAATAAGATTTAAGATATGATAATGTAAGAGTGGAGTGATATATACATAGTTTTTGCTGGATAGCATACATAAAAATATAAAATTTAGTAATATATATTTTTTAAAAGTGGAGTGATATATGTATATATATATACCTCCTATTTCTCATGCATGATAAAGATTTACTAGATATCCAACCTCACCTTTGTAAATGGTACGTACAAGCTTCCATTGGAAACAAGGGCCTGCTCATGAGCAATCATGTTTTGACGATGATGACGATGACCAATCATGTGTTGATGATAATCATGACCGTTCATCGTGTTGTCTAGTTCCTTGATTTGAGGAAGCATATACATAGGATGTCCGAAACTGTTCCCTTGTCCGAACAGCGAGTTGTTCGGAAAAGACGCGGCAGCTCCATTCGGCACTACTCCACTTGGGAAGTGAGAACGCATCTGAACCGCCTGTTCTAACAAAGGTAGTTCCTTATTCGCTCCGAATACTAGGTTTCCTGATACTCCACCACGAGCCTGTCTTAAATGTTGTGACGTCATGCCCTCGTACTTCATTTGTTCATGGAAAATCATCGCCATGTTGTTGCTCACGTGCTGGCCATGCCCGAATGGATTCGATGAAGAAGATGGCTCGAACCCATTAGGCCCAACAAAGGGCGAGGAACTTCCAGAATGTTCTAGAGTCTCCCCTTTCCTTCGCACGTAAAGACGAAATTTCTGCATTGAAAATGTACTTAATTATACGTCAGCAATAACTCAAAAAATGCCAATAACACATTTTTTATCAATAATAAACCATTAAGCATATGATCCTAAATATTAGAATATAAAATTATAAATAAGTCTTTGATTATCAGTTCGATATCTAGTTATTCGAGTTCAAATTTTATTAATTGTTTTCAAAATTCTAATTATTTATCTTTTTATCTTGCTGAAAACGGGCTATTGTTACCTGAAGGTGACTTGCAACATTCTCTCTAGTGAGCTCGGTAACACCATTATCTTGCATATGTTCCAAGATCTTCTTAGGAACAGCCTCTGCTCGAGACAAAACCAAAGCATCAATACACCAAACACGACAAGTACGAGGTAAATAAAAACCGTTCTTTAGTTACGTGCTGATAACAAGTTGTGAAACAAAATCGTACTCTCAACTCCTAGATCTCGCACCGCCTCAACAAACTTTTGGTGGAGATCTGCGCTCCAAATGATTCGAGGTTTTTTCGCCTTTGATCCGTACTCATGATTGACCTCGTTTTCTTCTTCCTCGTCTTCCTTATCCTCCACATAGTTTCTTTTCGCCAAGTTTTCAGAACTCGGTCCCCTAACTCTAGGCGCCTTGTCGGCGGTATTAGACCGGTTTAATAACATTGTCCCGTTTTGGCCTAACGTTGTTTTACCTCTCGGCCCGCACTGTCTCCTCCGAAGAACATGCTGCCATATCACTCTGATCTGCTCTATGCAAAAGGGTTTCACCAAAAAATCACACGCGCCGCACATCACACCCTTCATCACTGCCTCGGGGCTATACTCACTAGACATCGCTTAACATCACATGATACTTAATTAAATCAGTACCGTAACAAAATAAAAAATAAGCATAATTGCACTTAATTATCCCCGTTTTTCACATAACTATCTTACCTACAAAATTCGCCTGGAAGTACCTAATTTTCAGGTCACTCCCCTGTCTTTTTGAAGTAGAGTAAAAAGGGTACCGTCCAATGATTTTTGTAGTTGAGATAGTTAGGTGTAGTTAAGTATAATCCGAAAGTCTATCGGTAAAAAACACAAACGTGGTTAACCTAAGTACTTACAAACAACTGGTATGTCTGTTTTGGATCCGATGATTTGAAGCAACGTGAACCCATCTATCTCAGGCAAGTGCAGCTCGCATATTATGAGATCGAATCTATTTTTATCCTCGCCAAGAATAGACAGGGCTTCCTGGCCTCGTCGACATGTAGTAACTGAAATCAAATTAGCATGATCATGGAAATATTCATAAGTAAAAGAACATGGGACAAAACGAAGTACCTTGATACTTGAAAACATCTAGCATATTCCCCAACAAGTTCACTGAATCGCTGTCATTGCTCACGACCAAAACCCGAAGACCCATCGGAAAGGACGAGGAGGAGGGCTCGGCCATGTGGGTTTTGTAATCAGTGTCGTGAAGAAGAAGAAGGGTTACAGAGAAGAGATGGAGAGTTGAAGAATCGACAGAGAAATGCATGAAAAGTTTGTTTGTTTGGGAAAGAAAATGCTTTACAAATGCAAATACACATACATATGTGGTAACAATAAATGTTGCTATATCTATTTTAATTATGGAGTGTTTAAATTAGATTGGAATTCATTTTGGGTTTGATTTAATTTATCAATCCACGCGGTTTTGTTTCAAAATTCTAAAAGGAGAAAGAATGATGATAATAATTAGTTTTCATGTCATTTTAAATCTGCAAGTTTGAACCTAAAATCCATGTTTTTTTCTGTCTTGCCAACTAGTATTTAATTTCAATCTAATCCAGTTTTCTTGGACCATTTCGACACCTTGTATAGAAGATGGCAAGGGAACAAAGGACCGAAATGTTAAAGCTTTAAAACATAATCATTATAGATACTAAAATATCATACCACTTAAAACAAGTTATGGTTGTATTAATTCAATTAGTATATCTTCGTGTAGTTTTTATATTTTGAAAATAATATGCGTAAAAATTAATAGCGTGAATCAAACCTCATGATGTAATACTTAAACAAAAGAGCTCCACCAACTCAACTTATAACATAATTTTATGGTCTCACTTAGTTCGTAAAAGATTATAATAGTTTGCGAAGCCGATCTGAAGCCTCACCACCCAACCGATTAATCGGCCGGTCTACAATTATTCGTCTGATCAACGATTAATCGTCTTATATTCCGTTAAAACGGTCTGAAACGTCTCAAGAGGATAAGTCGTATCCCCAAGTCCATTTCAACGCCTAGACACCTTCATACATGAATTTTTGCATCCTTGAACACGACATATCGATGACAATTAAACCTCGTTCGGTGGGAAGATCCCGTTCGTCCGCACTGAATTAAGCCCCATAAGAGCACGTACAACGCAAGGGCTCGGGTGCCAAATCAGCAAAATAGTGGTTCTTAGCCCCTTAAATTAAGTGTGTTCCACAGTGGTGAGAACCAGATAGGGGCTCGGGTTGTGAGTGAACCAATCATATTTAGTTTAAATATCATTTTATGTATTTTTTAGAAAACAACAACCGGGAGGCCACGTGCCGCGGCATGAGTGGCTGACGCACGACCATGACCCGCGACCACGAACGACCAAATATCGGGTCGAAATTCGTGGTTCGTGGTTTGCAACCTGATTCGTAGCGTTGCACACGTTCTAAATACCGTTTGATATAACTATCCCCGTTAATATATCTACAGTCTCGAGTGACACGACGAGGGCAAAAAAGGAAACAAAATGTGTAAACAGTAGCTGAGGGTGGTTTTATGGTAATTCGCGGGAGTTTGTGGTAGTTTAGGTACTACATAAAGATTGAATCCGATCCTTGTCCATTAAGAATCCCCAAAACCCCAACTAGGTCCCTCTCTCTCTTTCTCGCCTTCGAGCAACACACAACAGAGCAGAGCCCGATTTCACACATCCCACACTGCAATTCACTATCGTCCCCGTCCAAATCCTCCATACCCACTTCGATTCTTCTGGTTTTATTGATTTTGATCCCATTTCTAAATCGAAATCGATTCGATTACGGAGTGAGGTCGATGGAGGCTGGTGGTCCATGGAGCTTGGATTTCTCTACTTCTTCCCCCAGCTATATTAGTCAGTTCAAAGGCATGTAAAAGTCTCTATTGTTCCATTTCTGAGATTTGATTTCTGGGTTTGTGTTTATATTGCTGATGATTTGGTTGTTGCTGTTTGGGTTTGATTCAGATCTCTCTCTTGATTACGAGGAGGGTGATATGGAGGATGATTTGGAGTACCCGTGCCCGTTTTGCTCTGATGATTATTATGATTTGGTGGACTTGTGCGGCCATATCGATGATGAACATCCGAAGGAAACTGATTTTGGGGTATGTTTATGCTAATTTTCTATTTTGCTATGATTATGATTATGATTACGAGCTTCGTATTGTCTCAATTTGATTCAGAAAAGCTTTGTTTGATTTTTGTTGTTAAAATGTGCTGTTTTGAGTTTATGTCTGCATTGATGGTTTTGGACATTTCTGGATAGCTTATGTTTTAGTTAGTTATTGTGGGGATTAAGAAAGCCTCGAGACATTTTTGGGACACACCGTTATGCTGAAATGGGTGTTCTTGTTTTGTTGGCATACCATTTTGATTATGTTTTCTAGGTATTTATTTACGCCTCTCTGATCACTCTTTGCCATCTCTTGCGTCATATGGATTAAAAGTAATTCACTTGCATTGGGTTCTTACCTCATTACCACAAGTTATAGTTTTTAGCTTCAAAACATGAATATGCCAAATTATGTCTAGAGCTTGAATTGATTGTTCCTGAGGGATGATACTTAAGAAGAATCGTAGTAGGTTTCTAGTTTTGGAAGGTTGAATTGGGATTGATTGTTGATGTCTTAACAGAGCTTAGTTGGAGTCTGAGAGTTCTTAATCATAAGTTGATTTCTATATTTGCAGGTCTGTCCTGTTTGTGAAACAAGGGTCGGAGTGAATATGGTTGATCACATAACAATGCAACATGGAAGCATTTTCAAGATATCCTTTTTTTTCTTTTCGTTTGAATAATATATTGCATATTATATGAAATATTATAGGGAAAACGATATTTACACCCCCTCGACGACCTTTGAGTTTTAGGAACCCCCTACAGGCGAGGGTCTATCAGTAACATACGGTCACCTTTCGTTTTTTGATCAGAAAGAAAACAAGGGAATCCCGCTTGAGCCTAATCTATTTATAGCTTACCCTTCACCCACATCTGCTCCTAAGCAGTCGCATCCACTGGGATTTGAACCTCTGGCCTCAAGGAGATGAGAGAGCTCCTTGACCACGAGGCCAATCCAAGTGGGCGTCACCTTTCGTTATTCATCAAAAACCCAGGGATTCACACTGAACAGTTGATGGTTTTATCAGGAACACACACTGTCACCTTTTCAGTGTGTTCCGGGTCAAAAACCCACACTTTCAGTGGGTTATTGATGAATAACGAAAGGTGACAGTGATAACCCCTCACTTATATAGTCTGTTTTTGAGAATCAAAGGTCGCCGAGGGTGTGTTAATAAAGTCACCCCAATATTATATATTGAGAAATGTTCTATTTTGGGATTTTCCTTGACCACATAGTACAGTCATTACAAATTGAAGCTCCATAAACAGCTTTCTTCAAGAAGGAAGGACTCAAAGGATGAGTACAACATGCAATCTGCTCTTGCCTCCAGATCTTCCATGGCTCCTTCATCCAATTCAGTACCTGATTCATTGATGTCATTTATTTGTAACATGCCTTCCAAGGAAGAGCCTAAAAGTGACCGGCCCGGTTCGCCATCTGAAGTAAGCTTATCAGAAGAAGAAGAAAGCTCAGACAACAACGTGCCGAAGAGGTATATATAATCATAGAGTTGCTGTTTCTCAACATTCTGCATGTGTATTAGGCTTGCTTTTAAGCTTATGAGTTGCTGATTAAGCATTGTAGTTTCTCTCATGATTTGATACCAGGAGCATTGAACATGTCATAGCTCATGTTTCAGTCCCAAGTAGTCATTTATTTCTTTCCCATTAGAATATGCTATTCAAGTAAGGGACAATTGCAAAAAAGTACCTTGAGGTATTCACATTTTTCAATTTGTAGCCTTCTTCTTTGATAATTGCAAAAGAGTGCCGTGAACTTGTCTTTTTGTTGCACTTTGTATAATTTGTTTCAAAATTATGATTTTACTACTATTTATATTTTAAAAATAATAAGTAAAGAACAAAAAGTCCAAATTTTCACATCCCTTAAATTTTTCTTACTCTTTGTACGGTACAAAGTGGAAGAAAATTATGGGATATGAAAAATTGGCACTTAATTTATATCCTTATTTTGTATGTTATTGCACTATATATCAATTTGTTTTAAAATGATACAAAAAAAATCCATGATTTTAAACCATTTTGCCTTAGATATATGTTCAAAAGTTCTTCTCAATATATAGTTTTTATATGACCCTTAACTTTTGCATTCAAGACTGAACCACTGCATTAAATCCTCAGTAGAACATCAGAAAGGCTTTTATTTGACCTCTAACAAGAAAGTTCAATGACAGCAATTTAGTATTTATTGGATTATAAATATAAGAATACTGCTGTAAACAAGAATGTAATATAATCCGAGTCTTGCTTATGTTCTTAGCATCACAGTGTCGTCATTGTGATTTAAATTACGGGCACCCTTTCAGATGAAGATACATCCTCTTCAGCTGTTAATGAATTGGCATATCGGTTTCTAATAAAGATTTTGTTTTTATCGTTTCAGGGCACCTCTGTCAGACAAGGACCGGGAAGAGACGACGTCAAGATGTGAGTTTGTACAGGGACTAATGCTTTCTCTCCTTCTGGATGATGACTTATGAACTTGGGACATTTTTACCAGAGATAATATAATAACTAGGCCAAGTTTAGAAAAATGAATGTATTGCAGCTTAACCTATGAGCATTAACGTCAGCAAGAAATAGGACTTGTATTGCCTTTATTTGTGCATAATAAATACAAGCATTTTGGTGCTCCTCTTTGTACCTTCCCATTCTCAACCTCACAAGTCAAAATGTTTGTTTATCTGGCTTGCCTTAATATTCTGAACAGTTGTGGAATTTTTATACAATGGATTCAAGAGCATCTTGAATGTGATTATCCCAACAGAGGTTAATTGAAAATTTTCAGGAGAGAGAGAGAATAGATAAAACATGGGTAAAAATTTAAACAGTCTCATAGTACAAATTACCCTGACTGGGACTAATTGTAGAAATTATAGGAAAAAGGGACATGTGGTCGAGTGACAGTAGTCATTGACAATTCGTCCGGGCTTGGGTGAATTATTGGGACGATGAAACCTTTGCCCGGTTGAAATGTTGGCCAAAACGCCCCGACGAATTCCAAATATTGGCCAAATTGCCCGGCCTTCTAACCTTACATTAAAGCTTACAAATGCTCGAACTATAAATAAATGGTTCGTCGTCTAATTCCCAAATAATATCAATTAATTAGATTGTAACACCCATGGACTCGATATTGAATATTTGTTTTGATTATTGGAAAATAGAATATGATATCAAGCTCACACGGTGGATTTATGTAATAAATTAACAAATCTACAAAGTTGAGTGAATATTTATTTATAATTTATTATTGGTTTGTCAAATATCTAAAAGAATTAATTATTATAAAAAAAAAACACTGGACCCAAACCAATTGATTCGAGACCGAAACCACCAACAACCACACGAAAGAGAAATGGCGCGCCACCAGAGCCTCTCAGCCTCACGACTTGTTGACTCTCCCAATCTTCAAATTCGTCCCCATTTCATCTCTCTTCTCGATTCCATCGAAGCTCCCAACTCTCCGCCAATCTCGTCATGAACCCAATCCCCTGATTCGATCCGACCCAGAAGAGGACTCAGCTCCTTCTTCCCCTGCCATGCGTCTCTCGCTCTCCGCAGCCCACT